>JAOEHY010035525.1:0-21491 GCA_025447955.1 Psilopsiagon aurifrons | reverse complement strand
AGCCTGGAGAAGAGAAGGCTGCGTGGAGACCTCATAGCAGCCTTCCAATGTCTGAAGGGGGCCTATAGGGATGCTGGGGAGGGACTCTTCATTACAGACTGTAGTGACAGGACAAGGGGTAATGGGTTCAAACTTAAACAGGGGAAATTTAGATTGGATCTGAGGAAGAAATTCTTTAGTGTGAGGGTGGTGAGGCACTGGAATGGGTTTCCCAGGGAAGTTGTGAATGCTCCATCCAAGGTGGTGTTCAAGGCCAGGTAGGACATAGTCTTGGGTGACATGGTTTAGTGGGAGGTGTCCCTGCCCATGTCAGGGGGTTGGAACTAGATGATCTTCAGGTCCTTTCCAACCCTAACTATTCTATGATTCTATGACTTGTAATGCACAATGTTAAACACTTTTTTCACTGTGAAGCCTCCAGTGGTGATAATCTGAGCAGCATAGAGAGGTAGATGGGGGAGTTCAGGTGGAGTGAGTATGTGTAGATACATTACAGCAATTTTAATCACATGGAATAATATGCTGCATTTTCTCTTCCTTCTCTATCTTGTTTCTCAGTAAGCCAATGTCCAGGTGTACCTAGTAAGAAACATTTTTTGTTTAGTGCACATTGTGCAAAGTAAGATGAAAGCTTGATTGTGAAAACAACTTTACCATTTTTTCCCTGACACACATGCAAACCCCACTGTTTTTGAGTTCTTCCTAGCAGCAGCATTGTTGGCTCATGTGATCAAGTTCTTTGAAGTGTTTCCATGACAGTATTCATGTTTTCTTTTGGGGTACTAATGGCAAGGGCATTGCTTTTCATTCTGTAATCAGTGATTTTTTTTTTAATTATTCCTTTTTTTTTTTTTTTTTTGCATGGGAATTTCTTAAATTGTCATAGCTTGTTCCAGCCAGTTTTTGCTAGTAACAGTTTGTTCTGTTCTCTTGTTTTGCCATAACCCAAACTATTTGGAAACAATGCAAGACATCCTGTAGTTCAGGATTTGTTGGAACGGTGAACTTAAACCTCTCGTGGCCAAAGTAAACCAGGGATCATCCTATGCTTATGCAAGGCTTATGAAATCAGTGTCTGGATTTTTTTCTTTAACATTATTTTCACATTATAAAAAAAAAACAAGCTCACAAAAAAAAAAAAAAAAAAAAGAAAAGAAAACCACCCAAACACTCTTACCTTGTCCTTTGTACTACGTCTGTACCGGTAAACTTGCATTTCTTGAACGACTGATAAAACCCCCAGCTGTTAGCAGTATTTGCTGCTTTCACCAGGCTTTTTTTAGCACAGCAACCTTTTCTGTAGGAGCAGTCTTACCTGTGTCACCGTTCTCTATGAAAGTTCTGTGCTACAGCGTTAGATATGTAAACTGTAATATACTTGACAGTAAGCCTGGTAAATAAAAAGACCCAGCAGATCACTGAGTCAATATCCAGCTAAGTGCATCTGGCAGAATTGAGTTATATACAAAGTGTGGTTTTCCATTTCTTTGGTTAGTATTTTTCTCCTGGTCCTTTTTAGAAACTGGCAGCCCTAGCTAAGCTTTCCAGTGCAGCGGATGCAACACATGGCTTTGCTGTGCAACTCATTGTGGCTTACCTGATCCGTACATTGAACCATAAGCCTGTGGAATAAAGTTTCTTAGCTAAGCTTTAGCTAAAGCCTGGTGTGCAGAACAGATTAGGGGACACAAGCCAGGCTGTGATTTTTTTATCAGCAAATTGTATGTTTCTGTCCCAGAAACTGCCTCTTGTGACACCCGCTGGCATAGAGATTTGTGAAGGTAAACTGTTTAATCCTTTATGGGATTTCTTAGTCTAGAAAGCAGCCCTCTCTCATGTTAGAGAATAAAACTTTGTAGTTGTGGATAGAAGAACGTAGCATGCATGATCAGGAGTAAGGATGCCATTCAGTGACATCTGATGTTGCTGTGATGTTTGCAGTACCTCTGCTCTGTGTTGATACCAGGTGTGTCCGCCCTCTTCCTGCAACTAGCGCTGCTGCTCATTTACATTTGTAATGAGCTGTTCTGTTTACTGAGCTGATGGAAAACATTGTTTTGTTTGGTTCAGTTCTCTGTTGGATAAATGACCTGAATCAGCTCACTGCAGGCTGAAAGTGGCTGTAGTGCTGGTGTAAAGGTGGGAAAAGGGAAATGGGATTGCACTGCCTCTGGCATAGGCTGCAGTGGAGACCACAGCCAGCATCACCACAGGAATGGGAGTATCTGTAGATCGTTATCCCCTTGGCTGCTCTTTGACTTGAACTGATGTGATGACATCTGGTCCACCAAACTGGCATTGCCTGTGTTACCAGGTGGCAGAAGCCTACAGTTGAGCAGCAGCAGGACTGCCCCCTTCTTGTCTGAAGAAGGTTTCTCTGAGACAGTGCTGTTCCAGCAGCTCCTTCCTGACTCCTCTGCTCTTACACCTGTCGTGTAGCTCAGCAATTCCCAGGGAAACCTGTTTTAGAAATAGTTATGTTTAAAGGGAAAAAAAAAAGTGATTTAAAATTCCATCCAGAGAAGTATCATTTCCTTAGTTTGGATGCTCCAGTGCTTGCAGAGGGGAGAGGTAAGATCTTGTGTAAGCAGGGAGGGCAGGACCCAGTTTAGCGCAGGCTGATGTTTTACCGTCCTGTTGGAGTGCAAAAAGCACACCTCTTGATTTCAGTGTGCCACATACTGCAGGTTGCCACGGTTATGTCCTGTTGGTGTTTTAAACTGTTACCTAGGAGAATAAACAGTTGCTTTTGGGCAGCTTCACTCGCATGGCTAGCTCACAGCACTCTCTTGCAGTAAAAGTACAATCCTCCAGATGGTACTTCAGCCCACACTGCAGGTACCTACTTGTTCATAACCATGCAAAGAGAGTGAAGCTCTTTGTGTGTGTGGGCCTTTCAGCTCTGTGTAAAGCGGGTGCTTGAAAGGGCTGGATTTAAGGACTGTGGTTACTGCCTGGAATAGTTCCTTCTGGTGAAAGGCTCCTGCTCCCTCCCTCTGGTCTTGACAAAGTACTGTGGAGCTGCTGAGACAAGTTAGCTGTGCTGGCTAGTATGTTGTTGCCTGCTCTTCTGTAATGTTCTGCCACTGATTTTCACTTGAAAGGTCAGTTGAAAGTAGATAAAATAAAGCAATAATCTTAAAGGGCACCTATGCTGAAAGAGGCATGTTTAACACAATTTGAGTATTTGCAATAACTGTGAGCAAACACTGGGCGCTTGGTTTTGCACATCTGTTGAGTTTTAGAGCTGGGAAAGAAATCAGTGTTGTCTTCAGTATGTAGGGTCATGTGAGGATAACTGGCCTAGAAAGGAAGCCAGTCCAAATGCTGCTGTGCTCTCACGAGCCTTGTGCCGTGGGCTGCAGGAGCGGGTTCAGAACAGCCATTAAATGTATTTGCAGCAGAACCTGCTTGGCTTGTTTCTGCTGGATCTGTGCTTTAACATTTGGATTAAAAATATCCTTGGTAGTGCCGTCGTGCCAACAGTAGCAGCAGGGGGGACACGCCTCCACCGTCTTTAGCACTGCCTGCTAACCCTGCAGGGCACTGTGGTTAGCTCACTCCACGCTGCTACGGCGTAGCAGCTATGCTACTCTATGCTGCGGCTGGCTCTTGAGGAGCTCTCTGCCACTGTTAACAGATATACTGCCACTCTTCTTGCTTTCCCATTCTTCGCCATAAATTACAGTTATTCCAGCCTTCTTTTAACAAGTTTAGAGTTGTCTCATGCAAACTGATTAACTCCTATGAACTGCTCTTGTTTTCAGGTGTCTTTAAAACTCTTACACCCAGGTCACAGGCATACTCTGATCTGAGAGAAGGGATCAGGCTTCTTTTTTGGAGACAAAAAGGATGAGGAGTTCTGCTACAAGTAAGTTATAAAAGAGCAGGATAAGGGTAGTTTGGTATTTGTCACATCGGTGCTTGTCCTAGTCCTGAGCCCTCCAACTTCCATACACTTAGCAGTTATTTACTCCTCTACTGAACTATAAACAGGAGCTTTCCAAGGCAATTTTCCCCACCCTCAGCTGCTCCAAGGCCCACCCTGAAAGGAGCAGCCAGAATCTGGGCTTGTTTTTGTTCGTACCACACCTACAGCGCTGGGCTCCACCCGGGAGGGAATTCCCACACTGGTAGGTAATTGCACTGCAGCAGTACATCCAAGGCTCAGCAAGCCCAGGGCCCAGCCTGGCTGCAGAGCTTGTAAATAAAGCACAAGTCTATGTGAGCGTGCCCAGCCTTTTCAGTGTCCTTCCTCCTGTGAAGATTATCTGTGCTAGTGCCTTTGAACATCCTGCAGCTGAGGCAAGCTGTATCTGGTCAGTGCAGAGAGATAGCAAGCTTTGCAGCTGGGGTAGCATGGGTTTGTTTACTTTTTTGATAAACACTGAATAACAGAGTTTGTGTGATAATGCTAGAGTGGACTGGTCTGTGCTTTTGTCTCTTGTGGTTAGAGAGACACTGACATCTTTCCACCTAAGGGCTGTGGGTCAAGCCTCTGTTTCAAATACTCCAATGCAGATAGTGGCTTCACAGCAAAATCCCTGCTGAGTTAGCTGCTGCAGCCAAGGTGGGCAATTAAACCTGGGGTTTGGTCTCCTCAGCAAGTTTGTTGAAAAGGTCTGCTAGGACCAAATTAAAAGACAAGTTGGAGTCAGAGGATGTGAGCAAGGAGGTGTTACAGGCTGTCTGGGATGGTGCAACTTATCTGTGCCCAGGCACCTACGCATCCCACCTTGAACTCCTTTCCATGCTGTGGAGCACGACACGCTGCCACCACTCTGCAGGGATGTGGGACATGGGATGTGAGGAAAGTGATTCCAGCGGCCCTGCAGCATGGTAGGACACAGGAGGTGCTGGGGAGAGCTGGTGGGTGTGATGCTGGCTGCTGTGGGTGGATGAAGCTCATGGGTCAGTCCCACCTTCATGATTCAGCCCAGCCCTGCCAGCAGCGTTTTGTAGTATTGGCAGGTGCACAAGCAAATGAAGCAGGAGGTCAGTTATGTGCTTTGTGTGCACCTTACAGAGCCTGCAAGGTGGTTCTCTTGGGCTGCCTGGGGCGGGGAAACTGCCATAGCTTCAACCAGGATCTGAGAGAGTGGCTCAGCAAGGAGAAGTAAAGGTACCAAAACCCCCTTCTAGTTCCTAAACTTGTGCTCCATTCAAAAGTACCATGTATAAAGACAGTGTTGCAGTTTGGGAACCCCCTGTCTTGCACAGTTTCCTTCCTCTTTTCTTCTTCCTAAAATGCAGTGGCTTTGTCATTACACAACCACACAGTGTCTTCTCAGCAAGGAAAGGAGAGAGCATGCTACGTTCCAGTCAGAGTGAGCACTGTGCAGCTCCATTCAGAACAGTCTCTGCAGATCCATCTCCCCAGGAGACCCTTCTGGGAGGAGGGAGGGGTGCTCCTTTCATCCTTAACCATTTTGTCAGGAGAACAGACTGTGCCTCTAGTCAGTCACAGGCAGCTTCTATAAACCACAGGCATTCTAACTTTTCTTTTTTTGGCCAAAACGTTCCTGATGTTAAGCAGATACGGAGCAAGAAAAAATAGACCCAGTGTGCAGAGTAGAGGTGCATTACAGTCGGCACTAACAGTGTTTAACTTCAGCAGATCTATGTTTTTCACAAAGAGGAAAATCCTTTCAAATCCCTCAAACCTGATCAGTCAGCTACATGGTCTGGAGAATGAGGGGCTCTATGAACACTGCAAGCCTTGGTTTTCCTCCCCTTCCTGTCAGCAGGATGGTGACCAGGCATTACCACAGGCTGTGTGACATAGTTCACCCAGTCCAGTGCATTTGCTCCTCTTCTGGAGGGTTAGGGATTATTTTCTGGCTGCTGAAGGGAAGCTAGTTTAGCCACAACGCCGATTACCTTCCTCTAGAAATCCCCCTGAGGAGATGCTGAGTAAGCTGAACCAGTGGATGCTGAGGCCAAAGCAATGCTTTCCTCCTAAAGCAGATGTTGGCACATATGACCAAGCAGATGAAAAATAAGAAAAAAGGGCAAACAACCAAACAAAAACACATGGAAAAAAGGGAAGGGAGGGAGAATGAGTGCAGGGAGATGTTCTGTCACAGTGTAGATCTCTCACTGTACTCAGCTGCAAGGCAAAGTTGGCTGGAAGAATGGGAGGAATGTGCCTTTTTTTTTTTTCCCCACATCAGGACTGCAGTGTGTCCATCCCACAGTTCCTATGGGCTTGGTTTTCCTACATTTTTTCCTATCTAAGCAGTCTGCCTTTGGACGTGTGTGTTTCCACCCCAGTCCTGCAAGCTTGCTGGAAACATCCTCACGCGTTTCCTCCTCCAGATAAATAGTCAGCAGGAGTGGGAGAGACCCCAAGTGACATGTGGATTTTAGGGGAAGATGTCCCAGCTCATGGACCAAAACTTGTGCTTCTGCAGTGCTTCAGAGCAGCAGAGTGCTACAGAGAGTTAAATGGGACTAGGATGGGGAATACAACTTACTGTCACTGATCTTTGGATCAGCATGTGGCCCTCTGAGTCTGAACACCCAGTGGAAATCAGGCCCTGACAGTGTTTTTCACTTGAATCACAATGAAAGTGGTTTCTCCCCCACTTGCCTGGGGATACCTCTGTGCAGGGAGCCACAGGACCATCCCCACTCTGGCCTGTGGCATGGTCCCAGCTTGGACCTGAGAGCAGCACAGGACATTGCCTACCTGTGTTAGGAAGTGAGAAACACTTTAGTAAGACACATCAGTTGTGTGCTGTGTTTGCTTTGGTCTGGGTGATTCCCCGGAAAACCACAGTGCAGGCCAAGCGGGTAGCTTGGCGCCGGTGCTGGCACAACTCCCCCGCTGCAGCCTTCTATGAGATTCACAACAGCAGCCTCTCTACCAGCTTCTGCAACAGCCAAGCACACCTAAAGGAAGAAAAGAGTGTGAGGACTTAAAGATGATCCTCCTGGCTGCTCCTGAGCCCACCAGAAAGCCCTGCCTTCTCCCCAGCATGTCCCATCAGGAATTCTCCCTGGGGGGCATGGAAAAGCATCTTCCTTCCAAACCCGAGAACAGGATTTCATCTTTGCAAGTTACCACAGGACACACTCTGCTTTCTGAGCAAAAACACTGAGAAAAATAGCAACTGCGTGGCACACCCATTTGCACTGAAATCCAGTACGCGCAGTTAGAAATTGCATCATCTTGATCCAGGGGTCATTTTGCTTACAGGATAGTGGTTTCAGGCAGTGTCTTCATCTCTGTCTCCCTGCCCTGATCTGTTTCTGTTGCCTGACAATGGTTTTCCCGCATTGCTTAAAGTTTCTGCAAGTTTTTGTGCTTCTGCCCTCACCCCTGGCCCTCACTGAGTTTTCCTGGAACCATCCAAACCATGGTTTGTCCGGCTGCCCCAAGGCATTTCCACACTGATATCTGCTTATGCTCCTTCCAAGTGTGACCCTCTCACACTTCAGGGTCTGGATCTTTCCTTTCACAGCTCTTCTGCATGCTCAGTGCAGCACATCATCTGTTAGAGCGGCTTCCAGGCAAATCCACCCTGTAGCTCTTTGCCTTCTAAGGAAATGGAAGAAGTAAGGGCACCGCCAGCTCAGCTATGACATAAAGGATCCATGAAGCAGAAAAGAAAGATCAACTCAAACACGTGCCTTGCTAGCTTAGCTAATTTGAGTGGAAGCGGCAAAACCCTCCTTGATGAGTGGCTGCAGGTCATAAGAGCTGAGTCACCAAGACACATCTCTGTCAGCAGGTGATTTGGGAACTATCAGCTGTCCCTCAGAGGGCCTGCACATGTGATGGCACGTGCTGCTCACATTGCAGGTGTTCGAAGGGATCAGATTTAACTGAGCACATTAACAAGGCAACAGAGGGTGGCCGTCACACCACAGTTAACACAAGAAGTGAAGGGAGTCCCACATAGAGATGCTTTTCCTTTCAGCACTGGTTTTGTTTATACAGCCTGGGTGTGGACAGGAACCCCACCAAAGCAAGTTTGCAAAAGGAACATTTCATTTGTGGAAGGAGCCTGGAATTTCCCGAGGCAAGCAGGTTCAACTGATTGCATTTCCATTGAGCAGCTGGCACCCTTTCCAGCACCCCACCTCAGCTGCCCCAGCCTCCTTGCAGGCTGAGAAGGGCTCCAGCTGCTTCGGCTGACAGCCAGCCCCGGAGCTCAGTGACTGCCTCCCTGGTGCCAGGCCTGTTTTCAAGGTGAGTCCTTGTACGTGAGCAGAGGCAACACCCGCATACTGGGACAGCCTGCCACTCATCTCCTCTCCTCCCCGATGCACAGCGGCCCGGGGGCTGTGGGGATGGAGGCTGATGCTGTCAGCCACCATGCAGAAGCACTGAGAGCCAGACAACTCTTCTATTTTTCTCTATTTTCTCTGTTTCAATAAGGCAGTCACTTGCTGGTGCCTGGCAATTTCTTACAACAGCTGCATCTCTCAGCCTGTCTGCCATCCATTTCCCTACAGCCCTCCTGGCCTTGGCTGCTCCCTTGAGGGTAGTCCTTTCCTACCTCCAGCCTGCTCTGTGCTCCCAAGCATTTGCAGGCAAGTCCTGCCAGGTTCTTCTGATCTTTCCCATAATAAACCGTCAGGGCCTTCTCTGTCTTTTTATGCAGAAAGTGCACAAACTTCACCTCTCTGCTCCTCTGAGCTCACCCAAAGCCTCTTTGCCTGCTGCTAGGAAGGGATACTGCTGCCCACCCACTCTGGTAATTTAATGGATTTCTAGGAGGGGTTTCCTGCATGCATTGAGCCACAGGCACTTTTCTTCCTCCAAACCCAGCTCTGGAACTGATTCTCAGTCTCCCTGCTCTCACCTACCCCTCCTTCTGGAGGCTGCTGTCCATCAGATGGTGGCTGGAGTAAGAAGAGTGCAGTTCCCTGTGCTTGCTTCGGGCAAAATTGCAGAGGTTAATTTGAGCTTGTCTGAGCCACCCTGGCTGGTTCTGTCAGAATCAAACTAGGGGAAAGCTCATGCGGTCCTCTCTGCCAGCTGCAGTGTGGGTACCACAGTGGCCAGGGAGCCCAGGGGCATCACCTCTTCCACCAGCAAAGCTGGTGCTTAAGCAAGCTTTGTCCTGGTGTTGTGCTTCTCCATGAGAGGCCAAAACTATCAAACCAGCCTCCTGCCCTTCCCTAATGCCAGGGATTCAGGGTGGTGGCACAGGGTAAGGAGCGGAGCGTGCAAGAATGTGGGATTAGGTTGCTCAGCTGAGAGGGAGGGAAGATTTAGAGTCCTTCCTCCCAGGAAGGCGTATGCAATGTCCATCAAAGGGTCCTTGGGTGAGGCATATGCCCAGGCAGACCCACAGCTGCTCAAGGGACTTCCAGGTCAAGCAGAGGGAGGCCTCTAGTGAGCTGAACACATTGCAGGAGGTAGGGAGCTTCTGAGCACAGGCTTTCCAGATGGTGGGTTTGGATAAAGACTTTCACAGCCTACCCACATCCTGATTTAGGGTCTTAGAGCTCTCCTGGGATCTGTGACCAAGTGCTGATTTCCACTATGCTACTGGAGAATAAATAGTTTTTCCTGAAGCTGGTGTGTAATAGCTGGTGTATAAACACTTCTGTAGGCCCTACAGCATCAGCTCCAGCTGGAATTGGATTATACTGTTCTTAGTTCTCCTGCTGCTGGGTAGTTAAAATAGTCACCAACATCTGCAGAAGCATCTCCGTGCACAGGTCTGCACTACCAGTTGCCTAGGAGCCCAAGAGACGGTGAGGTTATACCCCAACATTTCCAGCATTAGTCATGGCTGAAGACCACACACAAGACTGGAAAGACCTCTGGGCTGATGATTGCGGTGGCCTTATTAAGTGTTGAACTCTGCCTGCTGCTCAGTGATCTGTTTCCTTCGTGTAACCCAGTGTCTCTGACCCAGCTTGAAATAGCCTGCCTAGCAAATAAACTGCAGTGTGGTGAGCAACATGAGCAGCTCCCTCAGTGGCTCCAGCATGTGCCCAAGGGTGATCATCCCTGGCATAAATTATGGGTTTGCTCAACTCCAAGGACGAGGCCTCTGTTTTGCAGTGTAAATATAAGAAAGCATGAGCTCAGATTGCCCCAAGCACAGCTTTGATTCTCACACTGTGCTAATGCGCAGCAAGCACATGGACCTAATGCAGCGCCTGCCAGAGAGACGTGCTGGGGCCAACGGGGAAGAGCAACCATGTGTCACCGTGTCCTGGATGCTGTGGCTGTTGCAAAATCGCCTGCCGGGGGCTTCCCTGTTCATGTAACTTCTGGCACCACCTTCCTGCAGAGCTGGCTCTGGTGGCCAACAGAGGTTGCCAGCTCCTGCAGCAAAGCTTCTAGGAACAGACTTGTTTATCCCCTTCAAGCTGCTAAATCTAAGCAAACAAAACACAGGAGTGCAGGGAGCTGAGAAACCTACTTTGTATTGGAACTTGTGTCAGAAGACAGGACTGGCTGCTCCAGGCTGGCAGCTGCAGGGTGGTAATGGGCCCCAAGAAAGTGGGAGAGCATTGGGACTGAAGCTGCAAAAGCAAACCCTGGAAGCTATGTCTCCTTGTAGGTAGCTCTGCAGCCTGGTGGGAGCCTGGATCCAAGCACTGGCATTAAGATGTGGCTCTGTCTATGACTAAAGGCATCCTGCCTACAGCTGAAACAGGATTGATAGCCAGTGGTTTACAGAGGTGCTTTCATTTGGGTCATAGAAAGGTTTGGGGGCGGGGGGATTCCCAGGTTTACATGTCATTTGAGTGTGCATGGCTGCAAGCTGTACCATGATTAATGACAAGCTACTCCATGCACAGCCCTAGCTGCTGAATTGGTGGCAAGTTTTTGTCCAAACCAGGGCTCAGACCAGCCAGGAATGCTTACAGCCTGCCACCATGTTTGTGGGGCATATGGAAGAAGCCTGGGCAGTGCCTAGCTCCATCCTGGAGGAGAGATCTGCAGGGGAGAATTTCTCTGACCTTCTCCCTGGAGGAGATGCACTGAGCACTGATCAGTATCTGAAGCCTCTCTGTGCTCAACCTTGCAAGTGTTTGTGCAGGAGCTGAGGACTTTGGCAGCTGACACTGAGCAACCCCAGCAAAACAGCAGCTGTGACCGGTCACCTGAGTGTGCTTGGCAATCCTGGACTCCAGATTGCACTAGTGCAGCCGAAGCGTCCTGGCTGTACTGTGCACACCGTTCCCTCTTCTGCTGGAGATCCCTCGCACACAACCTGCCAAGCTTACCACAGGCATGGGTAAGCTCAGCGCAGGCGCCTTTATTTTGGGCCAGGAAACCCCAAACAGAAATAGGGCAACCCCTGCCTACCCAAGCAGCTTGCTGGGATTTCTCCTTAGCAGTGCGCTGGGTTTTTTCGCAGCAAACCGTAACCCATCTTACAGTGAGTTGCATGCTCCTTCCAGCCTGCCGCCAGGCCGGGTGGCAGCCGCTGTGGGACAGCCTGCAGAGGCAGCCCCTGCAGCATGCCCGGCTGCCAGCGTGGAGGCAGGGCCTGCAGCTCCCTTTGGCAGGCAGACACTGCTGGGGCGCTGCACTGCCTGCCCCAGAAGATCATAGCATTTGGTTGCCCAGGAGGTGAAGGGCTGAGGGCAGTGTTAGCGTGGACTTCACCTCCTGGCTCTTCAGCTGAGTGTTACCTAAGCCTTGCTCAAAGCATGTCTGGATTCTTCTAGCAAGATATCTACTCCTCTCCAGTCCGTGGGGATTTGTGGTTACACATTTTCCAGTGGAAAAGAAAGGAGGCAAAATATTCCAGCTATTTTCCCCCTGCCCTCTTCTTCTATGCAGAGAGGGTTTCTGCTCCAGTATTACAGTGCTTTGGAGCAAGCCTTGCTTGGCTGTCCCGCTGCAGGAAAGGGACAGTCTGCAGAGCCCTATGCTATCCTGGGGTGTGCTCCTTTCTGCATGACTCAGATCAGTGGGATAAAAGGAGAGGCCACAGAGAGCTCTTTCCACAGCACAGCTCTGCCATCCTGATTCACTTCCTTCTCCCTGCCATGCTGGCCAGCCTGATACTGGAGGTGCACCTCTGGCCTTGGCATTCGCCTTTGTTTGTGTAGGCAGCTCCTTGCCCCCTGTCCTGGGCACTGGGTGTGCTCTGTGGACTCCAGCTAGCAGGCAGGTGTGTACAAGTGATGTCTTGCGCCTTTCCAAGGAGCTGGTCTTTTATCTCGCAGCATCACATCCCCTTGCCCTCCTGAACACACAGAAAAGTCCTCTGGAAGGAGGAAAAGGCTTGGAAAATATCCTGCAGTGTGCCAGACGGTCCTGGAAAACAGCACTGAGTGGCTCTGCACTTGCTGAGGTGTGGTAACCAAATCTCCAAGGAGCAGCTTGACAGAGAGAAGGGCTTTTTCATTAGGTACTGCTAAAGTGTAGGGAAGGAGCATGCAGCACCTGAGGTGGGAAGGAAACAGGAAGACATGCCATTGCTCCATGCGTTTTACTCTCAGCAGTTGTCTTCTCTATTTCCCTTAAAAGAAATAAAAGGCAAAGATGATTCATGTACCATTCCCCAGCTCAGCCTTGAAGCAGTGTTAGTGTGACTAAGGTCCTCGCTGCATCATTTCTTTCTCTGTCTGATGCCGAGAAGGTGGTAGCCGGGCAGGCTGTGATTAAGTGGAATTTCTCAATGTTGAAAGACATTTGAGAATGGTCCCGGTGATTAATAAGATGACTTGAGGGGCCGTAGGAAAATCTGATCCTATAGATTTCTTTCTGAAGAGCACAAACCTTTTGAAAGTGCCATGTGTGAAAGCTCAGAGAACAGCATTTGCATAGAGTGCCTCTGCCAGCAGGGCTGAGCAAAGGTGAAACCTGCTGCGCGGCACAGCCCCCACCCAGCAAGAAATCCTCCTGAATTTCCAAGTAGCTCTCTTTATGGGAGTCCACAGCGTTTTACCATGCCTTATTGCACATTACTAAGGGAAGTCTTTCATCTTGTAGAGTATAAAGAACCTGAGGGAGGCCTGGTGCACAGGTGACAGCCCAAATCTTGTCTGACCTAACAGACATCAAAGTGAGTACATATGCAGCTGGAAGCACCAACTACTTTAACACTGTGGGTGCTGGTTTTACCAGTTCATACACCTTGTGGCTCCGCAGAGGAAGGGACTGGAGGCAGCTCTGCAAACACCTATTTAAAAGTAGTCCCTGCCCTAGGGAGCTTAGAACCCAGAGCTGGGGCAGGGATGCCGCGGGCCACAAGGCTGGCATGGACTGTGACTCCATGTCCTATGGCAGCACTTTGTGTCTGCTGGTTTGCAGCACCCTAAGGTGCACATGAAGCCTGCCCAGGTGAGGAGCAGCAGAGCCACGTGGGCTGTCTGGGCACACACATGGTGAGCAGCAGAGATAGAGCTGGCCCCAGCCTTTGCCAGGCCATGCCACTGCTGTTACCAGAAGGTGCTTTAAAGGAGAGGTGGTATTTGACTTTCTTGTTGTCCTGGGTGCTGCTAAGGAGTGTGCTGAGCCCTCCTGTGCTGCAGCACAAACCACTTACTACCTGTACCTCAGATTTCCACATCGGGGACTTACAGCATTTGTACTTACAAGTGTTATTGGCCAGGCTCACAGCTGTTATTGCAACTCCAAAATTAAATTGCTGGCTGTTTGCTAGCAAAAACATTTCCTTCCCTCTCCCTCATTCCTTTGGTGTTGACCAGCCTGGCTTCTCCCACAGAGGTTTTCTCCTGGGACATATGCAGCCTCAGCTGGCAGATGCTGGAAGCACACAGCTCTCACAGAGGCCCCTCCTGGGGACTCTCAGACCCTGCCAGCGGCGTATCTGACGTTACAGATGACATCTGTGTGGTGCTGTGCAGGGACAGAGGGCCCAGCAGGTTACCAGTTAGCAAAAGGGAGATGCTCTGTGTTTATGCAGTCACAAGTTGACTAGGTATATCATTACAGCTGTGCAAGAAATAATTTATCTGTCAGCAGGAGAGAGACACCAATGCAGCTGCTGCACTGTGTCGAAGAAGAATCATCCTATCTGCAGCTTAATGCAGCTCATGCTGCAAGTTCACATCTCAAATAGTTTCCTCTTTCTTCTACATTTCTTGTAATGCCAAAAGCAGCCGTGCATGTTGAGCTATCACTGTTAAGAGCAGATCTTCAGTACGTATTTCAATCAAATCTGAGTAGGAGCAAAAAAAACCCAACTGACGTTGATGGGATAAAGGAACTTATTTCCCAGTCAGGAAAGCAGTCATTGCAGCAAGATCCGTGTCAGTCATAAGTTCAAACCACACAGCTCCCTTATCCTTGCACTCAGGGACTGCAGAGTTGATCAGGTTCCCTGCTGAGGCCTTGATGTCTTGCAGATATTTGCATTTACCATCACTGCCTCTTTTTCTCACCAGTGCTTCATAAAAAAAAGGTAAAATGAAATCCCATGCAAAGCAGCTCAGTCACTCTGCACCAGCTTGCTCTTTCCTTTCTGAAGAGCTCCTGGAGGCTCAATTCAGAGATGGAGAGCAGGTTGAAGTTACGTGATGCCTCTCTGCTTTAACCCTTTAAAGGACGACATTTGCAGTGTTTACCCTAATTCTGAAGCTTGCTTTCTTCTCATTGTCATGACTGTTTACATCCGCTCTTGGTGAGTTATGCCCTGAACTCTGTATTCCCACATGCTGGCAGACTGATGAGGTTAAGTGAGACTGTGCTCTGCATACTTCACTGATCTTGCACATCTTGTTTTTGACTTCCTCCCGTGGTTTGCTGAAGCAGGTCGCTGACAGCTAACTGGATAGGGCTTGGGGTGCCAGGCACCAGCGTGCTGCAGGGCCAGGGACACCTCCTGCTCCAACCACAGGCTCTGGCACCAGGAGCACTTGCATGCGATGGCCATCTCCTGACAGGGCTGAGCTGCCACCAGGAGCAAACAGCAACCAATTTGTGTGTGTCACAGCGCTGCTTTTCAGGCTAAGTGATGATGAAACATGATAGAAAAGTCTGCCCTACCATGAGCACACCCTTTTACTTTGGTTCACTCTGAAAATCCTCTTTCGAGATGGGGCCTAGCAGTGCTGCACCCTCCTCACCTGTGCTGGGCCAGGGTCATATCCAGCCTGGGACAAAAGCTGTCTCTTTCCCTGCAGTGCCAGCAGGCAGACCTGTGGGAAGTGACACTGAAGGACGGGATCACTTGTGTTGTGCCAGCCCTCTGCACAGCAGAGCATCTTCAACAGCGCAGCATGGTGGGAGGCTTGCCACCACCTAAAAGGAAGCCGCTCCCAGAGGATTTCTTTGCTATACACAGAGACAGGACTCAGATGCTCTGGCAATTGAAGATTAAGGTATTTCATGTGCTATTAAGCAAAATTATTAATAAGGCCACACAAAGCTGTCTTTATCCGATGCTTACAACGAACATGCAGTTTTATTGACAGCATTCAAGGGCCCAGCTGTAAACTCAGTGAAGTGGAATGGCTGCAGAGATAACATTTTTCCTATGATGATGTTGAGAAGCCATGTGCAGTGGTGTTTCATGACAAATGTGCTTACAATGCAAGGGACTTGCCTCCAGGAAGAGGACACACCAAGCTGCATTTGCTTTATTGCTGAATGAAAGCATCTACATGGAAAACACCTAACACTCCCTAGGTCATGTGCATTGGCTTCACACCTTGGGTTGTATCAGTCTCCAGACATGGTCTAGGTCATGGGCAAAATCTTCAGCAGCGGTTCACTGGTTGGTGTCAGAATCATAGATTCATAGAACAGTTAGGGTTGGAAAGGACCTTAAAATCATGAAGTTCCAAACCCTCTGCTATGGGCAAGGACACCGCACACAAGCTAACCATGTCACCCAAGGCTTCATCCAGCCTGGCCTTGAACACTGCCAGGGATGAAGCATTCACAGCTTCCTTGGGCAACCTGTTCCATTGCCTCACCAGAAGCTGTACATTTGCCATGGTTTGATTTGCAGCCCCAAAACTTTCAGTACAAGAATGCTCTCAAGATCAATTTTGAAAATATCACCTCCTGCAAGATGAGTTTATGTGGTGCATTTAGAGCAGTCAAAAGATTGAGTCAATGGCTAGAAGGGACAGGATATATGCATGTGAGGAGGGTAGAAGCTGGGATGGCAGCTAAGCAGCCCTGATGGAAGCCACTAGCTGTAAGGCTAAGTGAAGATGTGCCCCTACACAAGCATGAAGAGTTTAATAGCTATTATACAGATGGAAATTGTGTGCAGATTTGGGGGTTGGCTTGTCAGAGATGACACGGCAAGCCCCAGGTCGAAGGTATGCCCAGTTCACATGACTCAGGAGAAGTCTGGGAGAGGAAATTCTGCTATGTCGCAACTGCAAAAGCTTAGGACTAGGATATTTTTCAGGTGAGTGAGGAAACAAACACCTGAAGTTTCCAGGGAGTAAGAAGAAACAAAATAAATTCCTGTTTTCTGAGTCTATAGAAGTGATCTCTTGCAGCTGGGAAGTTCTCAGGGCGATTTTTGTCATACTATTCTTTTTAAGCAATGCATTGTTTCTAGCTGAAACAAAGGAGAGCAAAACATTTCGTTTGCAAAATGGAAGCAATTGGTTATTTTGAATTATTCCATTTGTCCTCAAATTCGAAGCAGAAAATTTGGAGATACTGGCACTCATTCTAAGGATGCTGTGGTCACACCTTCTGCACATGCAAGTCTTTGTGAGAAAAGCCTGATCCTACTTGTGGCAGAGCCGCCACATGCTTTGCGGAGATGCTTTTCTCTAATTTTGTGCACTGCATGGATGTAGCTCATTCCTCTTGTCTTCTGCCCTTCAGCATGGCTGTTTTTAGGAAGAGGCTCCCCAGAGCACCCTGCCTAGGAAGGCTTTGTCATGCCACTGTATGCCTGGAACTGCCGATGGAAGGAAGCTAACTGCCAAGTAACCTGCATAGTTGCCCTTTCTCTCTTTGCCCAGACTTCTCTGAAACAGGAAATAAGGATTTATCAGTTCCTTACTCCACAAGTCCCTCAGATGCAAAAGTGGCTGGCAGAGGGAAGTGAGTGATAGGATCACCCTGGGGGTCAGCTGTGTGGAGAAGGGAAACTGGCAGCAGGTAGTCCTAGCCAGAAGTCCTGGCCTTTCCTGGACCTGCTTACATCCCTTTCCCTGGGACAGAGCCAGAGGGGAGGATGCTGTGAGGCATTAAGCTTAAGCATTTCTATGTGAAAAGTGCTACTGCTGAACTGTGAAGAGGATGAGGCCACCCCAGCAGTAGGGCTGGGGGAGCTGCTGGGCAGTGTCTGCTGCCAGTGTCTGCTACCTCACCTCGCTTTCCGAGTACCGGTGGCACTGCTGATATTTCCCTCTCTGCCTTCTGGCCATTTCACACTTACTGAACATGTCCTCCTGCTGTTTGATCTCCTGTTTAAACTGACAGCACGCAAAGCCTGCCAGCCTCCAACACCACTGCCAGTTAACTCCATTTCCACCTGATCATTTCAGTTTCCACAGGTTTGAGATCTGTCCTGTGAGAGTGATTGTCAGGGCAGAAGACATGACAATCTGTGAGCTTTCCTTCACCTCAGTGGGGTAGTCTAGCTGCTTGGCACCATGCGTGTCAGCCTGCAGCTGCTGGGGATCATGGCTGCAAAGATGGGAGCATGGAGAGTGTGGGGTGGATGGACAGTCAATGTTAAATGTTTTACTACAGCTCAGGAAACTTCATAGGCTGTTTGAGAGGAAGTGGAGGTCAAATGTGCTTGGGGTGAGTGGACAGTGTGAATCCTCCTCCCTGTGAGGGTTTTGCCCACACAATGCTTGGCACAGCCCAGGATAAGGATCCTCTGTGCAGCTTGGGGTGGGCTTGCTTGTTTGTTTGCTGGGGCAAAATGTCTCAGAGAAGCTGCTGACAGAAGTCAGATCTGAGTTTTTAGATAAAACTCAGAAATATCAGTCTTGATGCACTCTGGAATGTAAACCCATCCACTTAGGAAAATCTGAAAGAAGAGGGTGGTTTCATTTCTGTGTGCTGCACAGATTGGGCAGCCACTCTTACTGACAGCCCTTAGCACACATGCAAAGCTTTGACTGTGTCCTTTTCCCATGCAGAGAGCCACCACATGGTTCTCCCACGCTGCATGACAGAACACCATGGGCTCTCCTTTACCACCGGTCACTCCTCCTCTAAGGGTCTGCATCTTGCTTGACCCCTGGGCACTCCCCAATGCAAAAAGGAGAGCAGCAATGCTTACAGAGATCTTCTGCAGGGCCATGGGAAACTCCCTCCTCCAAGCTACTGAAATCCAGGTCTAATAATTAACTGAGTTAAGTGTCACACTGTAATTGCATCTGTGTGCCCTTCACTGGGTGCGTGTGTTGTAGAAATATTTGCTTTTTAAGACTCTTTCTTGCAACACTTTGCGCACATTTGCTCTTGTTTTGCTTTCAGCTGGGGGGATGGAGAGCTTCCCTTGAAAGGTGGGCAGGAAAATGCATCTGAACTGGGAATAGGAATGCAGCTGAAACTGGGAATAGGAAAAGCACTTAAATTAAAAGTGTGCAGGCCTCTTCCTTCAGAGCAGGGAAGCCCCTGGGGCTGATGGTGGGCAGAAAAGAGGCTGCATTCCCACTGCCAGAGAGGCAATGGAGCCTGGTGCCATAGCTTGTGGCTGCTGTGAAGAGGTAAAACTGCAGAAAGGAGTGAACGGGGAAAACCCCAGCTCTCTTCTGACAGGGACTGGAAAGTCCTGTTTGGAAAATTGGACAGGGAGACTCTTCTGGGAAAATCTGAACACTGGAGCAAGGGGAGGGAGGAAGGGCAGGAAAACCTCCAGGGTGTTCAGGGAGGTTTCAACCCCTTCAGACTTCGGCTTCTTACACTGTGCCCTGATAAACGTGTCAGCGTTTAAAGGGAGCCTTTTGGCCCTGATGCTAGTATTTCAGCGTGCTGCCTGAAGGTTCGTAGAGGTGTGAGATGCCGGAGTTGTGACAGGCTGGAGACAGGGAGAGCCTGTGCAGTGGGGGTCCCAGCAGCGTATGCCATTCTGGCTGGTGCAAGGGAACAGGACTTTCCTGCCCACTCACCCCTTGGGATCCCACACAGCTCTCGTTCTCCAGCAAAGCACAGGCACTGGGAGCACAGTAATACTGGAAAAGCCTTCCTCCATCCCCCTGAAGTGAGGAAGGGCTATCTTCCAGGGAAACGATCCTTCCTGCCAGACCTGAACTCCATTCTGCCATACTTTTTTTCTGGAAACACCAGATGCTTAATTATTTCCACAGCTAAACTCCTGCAGAAAAATGATCCGTGCTGAGCCCCTGCCCAGCCCAGAATCCATCAACTTTGAAGAGATTTCCATTAAAACAAGTCACAAATCATACTTCTCCTCCTCCTCAGAGATCACAATCTTTTCTCAGGTTTTCTTGCTAGTTCCACCTCTTCCTTTCCTCACTCAACCATCTTGCTCATCCAAATATGAACTGAGGCAGTGTGGCAAAGGCAGCAGTAGTGGGGCTGCCACTTTTGGGAATACCTTAAGGGTTCTGGTGACCTCACTGCCTTCTGGTGCTTCAAGCCCTGCTCGGGCAGGCGGGTAGGTGTTGCCCACCAGCTGGATGCCAGGCACATGGTTGGTAAACACTGTCCATTGGCCCCTGCCTGGTCCTACAATTCTTCTTGGTATGTAAAATCTAACTAGTCAATAGGAAGCCCCTTTCGAATGCCAGAAGACTGAAGGAGGGGGAGGAGAGCAGGAGTTAAGGCACCCAAGTTAGAACTGTGGCCTCTCATGATCTCCAAGCCCATCAGCAGGCAGGCAGCTCCAAGGGCTGCCCATCCCACGTCTCTCTGGTGAGCGAGGTGAGACACCCAGCTATGCAACAAGCAGCCCACACAGCCAAAGCTGCATGTGAGAAGCACACTGTACCATAACCTGAGAGCAGGAGAGAGAGCAGGTGGGCAGAGTGGTGAAAGGTCTTTGCTCATAACTGCAAACGTCAGGCTGATGCTGGAGCTAGAGGGAGGACACAGCCTCCCCGTGCAGTTCCCTAGGTGCAGGGCTGCCTTTTGCCCTTGCTTTTAACACTTTCCAAAGCTGCAGTGAATGGAAGAGAAGGGTTCTCAATTTTCTGGGGGAAAATCAGATCCTGGTCTCTGCTGTCTGCCATTGCTGACCTGGCAGCCTGCATTTTATCTATCAATCACCACCATAAGGTTCTTGAGAAGTCCAGGGTCCATGCTGAGTGAGCTGAGGGGCAAGGACTGAAGGTGGCCCCTGGGTTGTGGCTGGGATGAGGGAGCTCTGCAGGGAGCTGTAGTGCAAGGAGGAAGAGGAACGTGTGGGAAGAAATGGGTAGTTCAGCTCTTTGTGTGCAATATAAGGAAGTATGTGAATATCCCTGTGGGATTATCAGAAAGATTTACAAGAATGGGCAGCAGAGAAAGGCTGAAAACTAATGCAGCCTCATGTTGTGCATTGTCATGATGAGTGAATGACTTCATGGTGAGCTGGTGTTGCAGGAGAAGAGGGAGGAAGAACCTGAGGAAAGGTGCTCACCCTGGAAGCAAGAAAAGAGCAGGCAGAGGTGAACACAGGGGCAGTAAGAAAAGAGGATGCATGCATGTCAGGAGCTGAGGAAAGGAAGGAGACTAATGGAGAGAAGGTCAAAGGCAGGAAACGAAAACTGAACTTCAGAGGATCTTGATCTGCAGCAGCATGACTGCGCTTGGAGCTTGCTGAGCCACGAGGGGCTGGGTGACAGAGGTGCTGGGAGAGAATTTTGAACCCTGTGCCAGCAACACTGGTAGGACAAGTGAGAGCAAGCTACTGTGGTCTGCTAATAGCAGCCATGGCAGCTGAATAAGGAAAAGTGATGCTGACAGAATAAATGAATATGGAGTTCTTGCTCTGAGTCCTACAAATGGGACCATGCAACATATCTGCCAAAGTGCCAAGAAGGCAGGCTGTCACCAAAGCATGGAGGCAGCCTATCAACAAAACTACTCTCAGATCTTTCTAAAGACACAGGTGTGGAAAAGCCCAGAGAGAGTGTGGACATGCAGAAGTCAAGGGCAAGCATTTGAAACTGGGCATGCGGGGGATGGCTGACAGTGGACGATCTCTTTATGTCATCAAGTAAACAGGCAAAACTCCACACTGCATATCCCCATGTTAGCAATGCACAAATACACAACATAGAATCATTGAATAGTTAGGGTTGGAAAGGACCTTAAGATCATCTAGTTCCAACCCCCCGGACATGGGCAGGGACACCTCACACTAAACCATGTCACCCAAGGCGCTGTCTAACATGGCCTTGAACACCACCAGGAATGGAGCATTCACAGCTTCCCTGGACAGCCCATTCCAGTGCCTCACCACCCTCACACTAAAGCATTTCTTCCTCATATCCAATCTAAACTTCCCCTGCCCAAGTTTAAACCCGTTACCCCTTGTCCTATCACTACAGTCCCTAATGAAGAGTCCATCCTCAGCATCTCTATAGGCCCCCTTCAGATACTGGAACGCTGCTATGAGGTCTCCACGCAGCCTTCTCTTCTCCAGGCTGAACAGCCC
>JAOEHY010035524.1:4055-15942 GCA_025447955.1 Psilopsiagon aurifrons | reverse complement strand
AGGATCACCTCCCTCAACCTGCTGGTCACGCTCCTTTTGATGCAGCCCAGGATACGGTTGGCTTTCTGGGCTGCAAGTGTGCACTGCAGGCTCATGTTCATTTTCCATCGACCAACACCCCCAAGTCCTTCTCCACAGGGCTGCTCTGAATCTCTTCTCTCCCCAACCTGTAGCTGTGCCTGGGATTGCTCCGGCCCAGGTGTAGGAGCTTGCCCTTGGCATGGCTGAACTTCATCAGGTGCTTTTCCATTGTTGGTCATACTGAACTACCCTTACTCTGCATCTTCAGAGCCTGTTTTTAAGATCCCCATTTCCACTGACTAACATGGATAAATGCATGTTTGATTCACTTCTTAAATATGTGGTGAAGAACTGAAGACTCTTGGGCGTATTTAAAAGGGGCGTGGGTGAAGGAAATGAAAAATGAAGAATATAACAGTAGAGCATCTATAAACTGCAAGGTTTTTATTCAGTCTTTATAACATTCCATAAAAAGCTTTTGTTTGCATGTAAAGTACATTTTTTGTTTTGTTTTTCTTTTGGGGAGAATAAAATTCCCCATCCTACAGGTTTACTTATTTTTTTTTTTAATCTGTTTAAACAGTCACCATGCAGGGGAATGAAGTTTCTGATGGAAACCTGTAGCATACGTAGCAAGGTTTGACTTTAAGTTGTGTAGCAAAGTAGCTGTAAATAAATACCTTGTATTCATTAAAGTCATAAGTTAGCGGGAGTCTGTTAATGCTTTTCAAAGGTAATGATAAAATCATCCACAGCTGCCTTACTTTTAGCTGCTATTGAAGTTATCTGGGATGTTCCTGTATGCTGAGTGCTTTCTCAGAGCAGTGACAAAGGGAGCTGGTCATAAATCTTGGGTAATCAGATTTTGCAAGAGCTGAGAAGACATACTACTCCTTTTGGGTGCCCAGGCAGATACTTCCCACCTTAACCATTGCAAACTGCCTCCACAGCTTGTGAAGCATGAGACTGCTGGTGCTGGCTTCCAGGTTTAAAGTATGCTCCTTGCTTGCTGGAAGTCATGGTTTGAACCTCTTTCTAAGCCCCCTGAGAGCACAGATTCACACCTCTTCCTTCTGGGATGCCTCTGAGTGTTGAAGCATGCCAGCCTTCATGTCCTTTAGGGAATTAACTGTTCCTTAGGTTGAGGAGTTGTTTGAGAATAGAGGGGTATTCAGTCTTGCCATTGTAGGAAAGGTTCAGGGAAAGTGTAGAAGCACAAATCCAGGTGTTTAGGGAAGAAGACTTTTAAACAGGTATCCATACCTTGGCATGATCTGGTCTTTCACCCTTCTTAAAAAATTGCTAAGGTGCCACCTTTTAATTCTTCTCTACCCAGTATTGTTTCAAGTGCAGATCATATACCCTTTCCAGGTTGCTTTGGCTGTGCCTAATTGTGCTTGGCTTAATTCCTACTTGGTACCAATGTGCGATGCATCTTGTTTCTGGCTGTATCAAACCAGAACATTAAGTATCTACCTTTGAGCTGACAGCAGAGACCTACCTTGTGTCTGAGGGACTGGTGGGCGTTATCTCAGGGAATCCTGTAAGCTCCTGACAAACGCATTGTAGGACTGTGGAAAGATTAGTGACCAAAGCTTTTCCAAAGCAGCCCTATGAGTAGAAAGAATGTTCAGAATTGCTCTTCTTTTAGGATAAACAATTTGCTGTAAATTCCTGATAACTGGAAATGTGCCTATTAGAGGTGAGTCAGTATTAGGCAAGCTGAGAGCAAATGTAGCACAAGGTTCAGCAGACAACTCTCACCCCTTATGATTGGTCCAGCCCCTAAAAAAATTACTTACTCCTCGAGCTTTTTAGCTGGGCAAGATGTCAGTAATGTCATCTTTGGTTTATGAAGGGTAATATGTTAACTTGACCAGATTTTGTTAATGAATTTTTTTCTTGTCTTTAGAAGGAAAGGGACTTTTAATGGGAACAAGTAGTGACAGGACAATGGGGGAATGCCTTTAAACTGAAAGATTTAGATTAGGCATTAGGAAGTTCTTTATTGTGAGGCTTGTGAGCCACTGGAATGGGTTGCTCAGAGAATCTGTGGCTGCTCCATCCTTGGAGGTGTTTGAGGCCAGGTTTGATGGGATTTGGAGCAACCAGGTCAGGTAGAAGGTGTCCCTTCCTCAGTGGCAGGGGGATTGAAAGTAGATGATCTTTAAGGTCTCTTTTAACCCAAATCATTCTATGATTCTATGATCTGTTGAATAGAGAACAGTAGAAGGTGTGGCCTCCACCAGGAGGAAGGGTACAAACCACACAGGTGTGATTCATCTGTGTGGACTCCTGGCAAAGACAGTGATTTGGCAGCTTTGTGGGTGTGTTTGTAACTTTTGTCATTTTGCAGTGCAATATCTATTGTCATACGCAGGTTCCTCAATGTTAATCCAGTCGGGCAAGAAAAGAAGTAGGCTGATGCCCAAGGTTATTTCATCATGGGAAAATTAAATGAATCAGAACACCCAAGCAATGCTGGGTAAGACCGTGAGAGTGAGGCTGGAGCACAATGGCAGCGGATGAATGGTTAGATGCTTGCAGGGGATATCTTGAGGATCTCTGGCTGTGTTAATTTTGCTTATAGTACATCCCAGACTTCTCAAAACAGTGAGTACTATCCCAAAACAACATTCTTCCAGAACGGCTTGAAATATATCAGTGCTCTGTGAAATTGATTTGTTCATTATGTAAAATATACTCAATTTCTTGGGTTGTATTTACTTTAGATTTATTTTTTCAGTTCCGTATTCTTTTGTCTGTAGAAATAATTAGCTGTCTTAATTATCCTCTGATCTTTTTGCTTGTCATATTGTAATTGGTCTCTACCCACAGTTTTGTCACTTTAAAGAAAATTTCCTTGTAGCTAAAGTTACTGTAAAGATCACTTTCCTCTCAGAACTGGGAATTAAACTGGGAAAGGCAAGAAAGTGCTTAGGGTAGAAGAAAAGGAGGGATTGTTTCGTGGTGTGACACAAAACACTTTGTTTTTAAACCAACAGAAGTCATAGAGTAAGGTCTCTGAATTTAAGGCTGTGATATGTTAACCAACATTAGGATTACTTTTCAAATACATGATCATTTTACTATATTTTACTGGTTTATGAGGCTTTTTGCTCTCTCCTCACCACTGCCTTGCTGCACTGCCTCACTCTTTCACTCTTGTTGAGGGCTTTGCCCACCTGGGGGGCTGTGACCAAATGAAATGAGCTGGGGAAGGAGAATGGGCAACTGGTGACAGTCTCCTGAATTGAGTGGGAGATATCTGAGGGTATGGAAGTGTCCCCTTGCTAGAAAGTCCCTTCCATGTGAGAAGGTTTTGGCAACTCAAATGCTTATGTGCCTGTGTCCTGTTAGAACAGAGATCTCTGGGAGAGAGCAGTAATGTGTTTACAGCTTTTTAAAAAGGGAGACATCAACAGCAGTAGTTTATGATTAGAGAGAGGATGATACATATGTATAAAGTACTATAATTGGATGTTTTGGAAGGAGAGAAACAGCTGTGTATGCTTTCATGTGGCCTTATGTCAGTAAATCCATGTGTTTTTTCCCTGAAGTGACAGTGACTTGCTGCTGTAATACTTGTTTTGTTCTAAATTTCTGTTGCTCTGCTGTAGTTACCTTGTCACGTTCTTGTAGTGGTGAGGCCAAGTGGTTTCCACACTGAGTCAAGCAGTGTAACTGGGCGAGATCAGTGTTTCACTGGTAACATGGGCCAGTAACTTGGTGAGCCTTAAATACCTTGAGTTGTCCCAGATTTCTACCTCAGATATAGGTAACAGCCCTAAGTGAAGTTACATCAGCGATTAAATGCAAACTGAATATGTATTAATGATGAAACACAATGAGCGCAAGGATTCCCAGCTGTGAAATGGGATCAGGGCTACGAGCACACAGTAAACATTTAATGGCTGCAGAAACTGGAAAATGATTTGATACAACGCTTTGCTTCAAACCTGTAGGTAATTCCCAGCCACCTCCTATTCTTAAGCAATATTAATTCGAGTATTTCAGTTCACTTCTTATCCACTTCATTTCCTTAGAAGAGCTAATGTTTGCTAGCTTAAACCCAGAAAATGCTTTTACTAATTCCAGTTGAATTCAAGAGGAAGGCACAAGATTTTTCTCTAGAGCTACCAGAGAAATTCAGTGCATTGATCTAGCTCTTCCCTTTATGATCTTTTCATAAGTAATAAACCTGAAGATCTAAAAATACAATAAGAGGAACAAATGTCACAGATGAAGGGCAGCCAGCTGTCTGCCTGGCCCTTTCATGCAGTCAGATACTGAGAGCTTGGAGTGTCCTGGTTAGGAAAACACATTTTTGCTCTGCCACTGCAGGGCCCCCTGTATTTCAGCATCATCAATGCTGATCAGTATGTACTGAGGGGGAAAATTCGTGGCTCTTATCAAGGAAAGGTGATGTGATGAGCATTTTCATGTATGCATTTCCTGAAATTCATCCGTTGTCCTGCTTTTTGCCACTTTGCATTTGTTTCTTGCTTTAGTGTTTTAGCTCACTGCTTCTTGTTTTTATTTGTTTTTTTAAGTACATGGCTTAATCTGCTTCTGAATCCCAGAAGCTGTGGTGCTTGCCTTGGACACGTATAGCATCTAATAATCAGATTTGATATGATGTGCTATTTTTCCTTCATTCCCTTACTGGATTGTTTTCCTGAAGAAAATATGCCTGTAAAAAGTTGCATCCCAGAATATTAAGATTTTACTGAGGACCATGGGAAAATTGACGGTGGGAGTGGAGGCCCAAATCCTTCTGCAGAGCAAATAACACTTTATTTCAGCCTGGTCTTTCATTCTCAGATTTTGATATCTGAGCCCCAAGGGCTCCAGCTTCCTACCTCACATGGCTGGTCCCATCAGGAACTGCCTGAGGAGAGTAGTGGTGTTGAACCCAGTAGAGAGAGGTTGTCTTAAATTACTTCAAAATGACCCTGCAGGCTAAATGGCTATAACAAGCTCTCCATCTTGCAATAATGTAGTAAACTATTAATGCAGTAACTTCCAGTGTTAGATTTTTTTTTTTCAATGAAAGTTTCACAAATTATTCTCAGTCAAAAAATTAATGAATGATAAATGTCTGAAAATTACCTTGCAGGCCCAGTAAGGGCAGTCTTTTTGATGGGTTTTGGTGCTTTCTTACTGGCAATCAGACTGTGTTCAAAAGTGAAAACAGAGATGTCTTCTTTAACATATCTTTCTCTCAGGGGCAAAGCAGTAAATGCAAGGTGATGGATGTGTGGGTAGCCCACTGCCTGCTTCTCTGGGCTGTGCACTTCTTCCCAGCTGCATCACGCACTGCTCTCAGGGTAAGCTTCATTAGACCTGGTTGGTCAAAGTCCCATCTAACCTGGCCTTGAACACTGCCAGGGATGGGGCAGCCACAGCTTCTCTGATCAACTTGAGCCAGTGCCTCACTACCCTTACAAGGAAGAATTCCTTCCTTATATTGATTCTAAATTTCCCCTCTTTCAGTTTAAAGCCATTCTGCCTCGTCCTGCTACTACAGGAGAAAATACTTTATACTTTGAGGTAGTCCGTATACTCAATATGCCAAGGAACTACCAGCACAACTCTTGTAATGTTAGAAATCTGCTACTGAGCCTGCTCTACCCAGCAATAATAGTGTGATTCTCAAGCATTGCATACCCAAGCTTTGTCTTCAGACTGGCAAGGTTTGGTTGGTTGTAGACGATAGACCATTTGAGCAAGCAGTGATGGAACCTGTTCTGGATTGTGCCTGGCTGTATGACACACAGTTCCAGTAAGTGGTCCTGCCTGTATGTGCGTTTGTAGAATTGTATCTTTGTTATGGCAAAAGTCATATAGATTGCATATTCTCACCAACAAGTCACGTTCTTATTAACATGAGAAGTAGCTGGAGAACTTGAGCCTAATACAGGCTTTCTAGTAGAGGAATAACTGCTGGAGGCATGTGTGACCCTATCCACTAGCCAGATATGTCGCTTCACAGTAGAAGAATGCAACTGAAAGCTTAATATATAGAGACAAACTGTTAATAGAGAGTTGTCAGTTGGTCTGTACAAGCAAAGGGCCTGGACCTTGAAAAGACTTCTGAACCCCAAAAGGACTATTTTGCCCTTGAAAACACATTTCTGGCTTGTGCCCATGAGTCGTCTTTTACACATTTATTTTAACATTCAATCTTTGTTCTACTTCTTGTTTTTCAGGTTCTCAGTAAAGAATCAAAGACTGGTAATCAGCAAGGTACTGTGAATAGCTGTGTGTCTTTGTTAGCTCTTTGTGAGATATTATCAGTTATCAATACTTTGTGCTGCTGATACCACATAGACCATGATATGCTGTCTTATACCTTATAGCAACATCTGCTTGATTTGTTTTTCAGAAGACTGTATAAATCTTATTCCCTGCAAAGATAATGGAGCTATTTGTATTCAGCCTTGTTCTCCCTCCTTCCATGGGGAGACAAGCTTTGTCTGTGAAGACAGAAAATGGCAAATGTTCACAGATGCCTGTGCAAACCTGGATGTTCAGTCCCTTTTTCAGGTTAGGTAACTGTTACGCATCTTCTTTGGCCTATGCTCAGAATTTCTTGGAAAGATAGCCCCTGCCTCTATACAGTGTCAGCCCTAAGCAAAGGAAAGAAGGGGGTGGATCGTAAAACACAGATTACTTTGATAGGAAGCTTTGACTTCATCTTAAATCAAGAAATAGGAAATAAATTTGGGAAACTTTTGTGTGAAAACTTAATTCAGAAGTGAATTTGCCTTGTTCACATGGCTAATGTTTTTCATGGGGATCTAAACCAAGAGAATGATACACTAGGATGAACCTGAGAAGAGAGCCACTCCAACACCTGTAATAATCAGATTATTCATGGTAAATTCTCCTAAACAACAAAATAAAGAACTTTATTCAAGTCACTTCAAAACTGAGGCACTGCACTTAGTTCTCTCACCTTCTTTCATGTGTGTTGTACAAGACATTCTTCTTGGGTGAGCTTTGTCTCTGGGTGAGTTTCAGGCCACCTGGCACAGTTATTGCATGCCCCAGCATGGTACCACTTGCATGGTTGTTAAAATGAACAAAATAAATGTACAAATATTTAGGTGCTAGTAAGAAAGCACCTAATATTTAGATACAAAATAAATGTAGCTTCATTTTCACTCAGTTCATTAATTCTCAAATCTGTTTTCCCCCCTCCAGAGGATTTCTGTGCATGATCTCCTTCCAACCTCTGGAGGGCACCTTCCTTTTGTAGGGAAAGGAAAGCCAGTGCATGGGAAGCCTGGAGATGCAGGAAAATATTTTGGTTCTGATGACCCTGGGAATAGAAACTGCCGAGCTGATTTTTCATGCATCATCCCAGATATCCTGTCTTCACCAGCCATTCCAGGAAACATTGCTGATATAGTGGAATTGCTAAAGAAGATATCCCTGCTCTTATCAGTGAACGTTGATAGAGGAAAAATGCAGGTATTTACTTTTGTGGGCTTTCAGGTGTTTCTGAGCTTGCCAGAGCATCCATGCAGTGTTTTGACTTACAGACAATATCCAATGAAGTAGTGGCTACCAGTCTCATGAAGATCACCTGCTTTATACTTGCTTCTCCAATCACCTTTTGAACTATGGTATGAACAGGCTAGGACAATTCTGCTAGTGTTTAAGCCAAAAAGATGTTTCAGTTTGACAAGGATGAATCATTGTCAAAGAAAATTATTCCCTTTATAAGGATTTGAATTAAAGGAGCCTTTCTGGAGACTCTGCCAGTAGAATAGTAGTTAGTTTATTTTAATATAAGAAATAACTTATTTTTTCCTTGTTTGTTTCAGAGCTATAGCAGAATAGCAAACCATATTCTGAACAGCTCCGTCATTTCCAACTGGGCTTTTGTAAAGGACAGAAATGCCAGTTCGATATTACTGGACTCAGTGAATTTATTTGCTGGGAAACTTCTTCTAAGGAATGGGTCGGAAAGCATACAGGAGCACTTCATCTCTACAAAAGGCTACAGTGTACATAAAAATTCTTCAGGAAAGAGCTTTGATTTTTCTATGGAGTTTAATAACACAGCCAATATCACTGGGCACGTGGTCATTCCAGAAGAAGAGCTTTCCAAGTTACCCAAGACTTCCAAAGCCATCAGCATTGCATTTCCAACACTTGGAGCCATTATAGAAACCAACCGGTTGGACCCTGTTTCTGTGAATGGAATGGTGTTATCGGTGTCTCTGCCAGAAGAGCTCCGGCACATTTTGCTCACCTTTGAAAAAGTGAATAAACTGGAGAATGTCAAGGCTCAGTGTGTTGGGTGGCACTCTACTGAAAGGAGATGGGATAACAGGGCATGCAAAGTGAAGTCTGACAGCATCAGCAATGTTGTTTGCATCTGCAAGCATCACCATCGGACATTCAAGTCCTTCTCCATTTTGATGTCCCCCACCATGCCGCAAAATGCAGTGCTGGATTACATTACGCGTGTAGGGTTAGGCCTTTCTATTTTCAGTTTGGTTGTCTGCCTTATCATAGAGACTGTTGTCTGGCATCATGTAACAAAAACTGAAATAACCTACATGCGCCATTTTTGTTTGGTCAACATTGCTACATCACTTCTCGTTGCTGATGCTCTGTTCATCTTGGCAGCTATTGTGCACAGTACAGCTCTAAACTACAAGTTGTGTGTAGCAGCCACTTTTTTCCTTCACTTTTTTTATCTTGCCTTGTTTTTTTGGATGTTTACCCTTGGCCTCTTGATTCTCTATGGATTATTATTCATTTTTTTTAAGATAACAAAATCTGCATTCATAGCTACAGCATTCTTTATTGGATACGGATGTCCCTTGATCATATCTATCCTCACTGTTGCTATTACTGAACCAAAAAATGGGTATTTGAAGAGTGGAGCCTGCTGGCTCAATTGGTATGAGACAAAAGCCCTTTTGGCTTTTGTTGTACCTGCTCTGAGTATCATTGTTGTGAATGTGGTGGTGGTGATAGTGGTTGTGGTGAAGACTGGGCGATCCTCTGTTGGGGAAGGCTGCAAGTCACAAGATTTGAGCAGCATGATCCGAATTAGCAAAAATGTTGCCCTTCTGACACCTCTTCTGGGTCTTACCTGGGGGTTCGGATTAGCAACGATTGTCGACAGTCGCTCCCTGGCATTCCATGTGACGTTTGCACTACTAAATGCCTTCCAGGTAAACTCTGAGACTGGGAATAGTGCTGGGAGTTAGTTGCTAGCTGAGCTTAAACCATAAGTGTGTGTCTAGTCTTTGAGCCTGGGAAAAGGTAGCAGATCAAAATGGGGCTGGCAGCATGCATTGTGCATGAAAAATGAGATCTAAGCTTTCCTTTTGACCCAATTATTTTACATGGTACGTGCACTAGGCATGCTGCATTGACAGAGTAAATTAACATGGGTAACGGAACAAACTAGTTGGTGTGAAATGTGATGAAGAATTAAGACTGTGAATTCATGTTAAGCATAACATACACTGGTTAATGTCCAGTAACTGCAAAGATGTCTTGTCCTTCTCAATTAACAAGTATGCAGAAAATTCTCACTGGCATTGAAGATGATTTTGGTTAACTCATCAATATAAACATCCACTCTTACATAATGTACTGTTGCATACCCAGGCTGCCTTAGCTCTTCTTAGCTAATACTACTACCGAGTGGGTTGAGAAAGTCCTGGTATGTAACCCATCAGTCCAGTTCCTAATGAGAATTAGCATGGGTTAGATATCCATTCCTGACATTCCCAGAGGGCCTGTGTAACCTGGGTGGATAAACTCATTTTGCACATTGTTGTTATCTAAGTCAGTGGTGAGATCAATATCTATATAAAATATAAAGTAAGATCTAGAAGCATTTAAGGAACATCACATGGTCATGCTGTTTTTGTTAATCTGTTTTGCAATTTTTTAGGGATTCTTCATCCTGTTGTTTGGAACACTTCTGGACAGAAAGGTACTTGGGTCACTTCAGCCCTTATTCTGGGTTATTTTCTACACTCTGAGAAACTGTTGCTTTAATGTGTGTTTTAAAATCTACAGACGAGAGAAGCCTTGAGGATGCACTGCCTTTCATCAAGGTGAAAGCGTAGTCTAGCGAAGGTAAAGACTTTATGTTCTTTCCCCTTAATCTCTTAATTTACCAAGTTACCTTCTGATCTGGACGCAGAAAGAAAGGAATCAGCCACTAGATCTTACCTACTTTCACATTCTTCTAGGGCAATTGTTTGATGAAGGAAATAGAGGTATCTAGCTGAATATGGGCTTTGGATGGAAACTCAGCCAGTGTGTTTAGTGCTAATCAGTGTTGTATACTCATAAGAGCTGGAGGTTTTTATTAATATCAGTGCAATGCATTGAAAGCAAATGTTTAAACCTTAAGAAAATAAACTGCTTTTCAGCAGCTTTCTAGGAAAACATTGGCAGAATTGATGTGTTGGTATCACTGGATGTGTCCTACCTCTGCCGAAAAACTTTTATCTGGTGTTAGATTTCTTTTGGTGCCAGTTGGTACCAGCTTTAACAGTTTCATGCTGTGTTTACACAAGGGAATACCCTTTAGCTGTCTATGAAGAATCACCTGCAGTGATCCTGCTGTCTGCCAAATGAAACTGTCAGTTCAGTTTGGACTTAGGAAAAATTATTTCCTTGCTTTTCTTCAGACTACTGCTTTGATTTTAGTACTGAAAGCTGCAGTGTCTTTCAGTGACAGTGTATACCCTCTATGTGGCTTATAAGGGTAAAAATGGGGGTTTAAAGGAACTCTACCTCCCTTCTGCTGTCAGCATTGCCTGGTGTGCTTTGGGTCATCCTGCTCAAGAGAAGCTGCCTGTTTGTGCAACTTCTGACTCCTCTTCTCTGCATCTTTCCTCTTGAATTTAGTTTTCAGTTTTATCCAGTACTGCTGTTGCAAGCTAAGTTTAAATACAGCGCAAAAGGTCCTCTCTTAAAAAAAAAAACAACCAACCAAAAAAACCCAAGTAACAAAACAAACCCCAAAACCCAATAACAAACAAAAAGACCAAACCCCAAACTTCTGCTAAAATGAACTATTTTCTACCTAACAGAGGAAAAAGATAAAGGAAGTGCTTGCAACTGCTCCATATTTAATAAACTGAGATTACAAGTCTTGCTTTTACAGATCCAGGATCCAAGTAACAGTGAAGATGTTTCACATCTTACTAGGCTTTAAGTGAGGGTTGACAGTTTGAAAGTCAAAATTCTCAAGTCACCCCCAATTTCACATTTGGGAAACAGCAGTTGGAAATTTGACTAAACCCATGACTCAGTAATATTTGCTTAGGGTATGTACTGATCTCACTGGGCAAAACTTGATGTGGAAACCATGGCTGCATGTGCCTAAGAACTTGAATCAATGTCGTCACTCACTTGGGTGGAAGAGGCCAGGTAGGTGTTTACCATTGCATAACAGGGAGGAGGAAAATGTTAGTCATCCAGTTTTGCAAACATGGATGTTAATAAGGAATTTCACTCATGACAGATGGAAAAGTTTGTCACATCTGAAATGGCTGTTAAAAATACAAAATGAAAATATCTTTCAATATCTGAAGGGGGCTGATAGGGATGCTGGGGAGGGACTCTTCATTAGGGATTGTAGTGAGAGGACAAAGAGTAACGGGTTCAAACTTAAACAGGGGAAGTTTAGATTGAATATGAAGAAGAAATTCTTTACTGTAAGGGTGGTGAGGCACTGGAACGGGTTGTCCAGGGAAGTTGTGAATGCTCCATCCATGGCAGTGTTCAAGGCCAGTTTGGACAGAGCCTTGGGTGATATGGTTTAGTGGGAGGTGTCCCTGCCCATGGCAGGGGGGTTGGAACTGGATGATCT
>JAOEHY010035523.1:0-13930 GCA_025447955.1 Psilopsiagon aurifrons | reverse complement strand
TGTTTCATATCTTGACCAGTGGTCTGGATGAGAGGATCAAGTGAACACTCAGTAAAGTTGCAGACAGCACCAATTTGACATCTGGACAGGCTGGACCTTTGGGCCAAGGCCAATTGTATGAGATTCGGAAAGACCAAGTTCTGGGTCCTGCACTTGAGTCACAACAGCCCCGTGCAATGCTACTTGGAGAAGAGTGTCTGGAAAGCTGCCCATCATTAAAAGAGCTGGGGATGTTGGTCAACAGGCAGCTGAACATGAGCAGTTTGTACCCACGCAGCCAAGGACAACAGCACCCTGGCCTGTATCAGCACCAGTGTGGCCAGCAGGGCCGGGGCAGTTATCATCCCCCTGTACTTGGCCCTGATGAGGCCACTTCTCAAATCCTGTGTTCAGTTCTGGGCCCTTCATTATAAGAGAGACACTGAGGTGCTGGAGCAGGTCCACAAAAGGGCAATGAAGCTGTGAAGGGTCTGGAGCACAGTGTGATGAGGAGCAGCTGTGGGAACTAGGGGCATTTAGTGTGGAGAAGAGAAGGCTCAGGGGGTACCTTATCACTCTCTACAGCTACTTGAAAGGAGGTTGTAGTCAGGTGAGGTCAGGTCCATCTCTTCTCAAAGTAAGAAGTGATAATTCAAGAGAAAGTGGCCTCAGGTTGTGCCAGGACAGGTTTAGACTGGATATTAGGAACCATTTCTTCACCAAAAGGATTATTAAGCATTGTAACAGGCTGCATAGGGAAGTGGTTGAGTCACCATTCATGGAGGTATTTAGAAGGTGTAGAAGCATTTAGAAGTTGTAGGTGTGATGGTTAGGGACATGGTTTAGTGGTGGACTTGGCAGTGCTAGGGTAACAGTTGGACTCAACGATCTTAAAGGTCTTTTTCAGCCCAATAAATTCTATAGTTTTATATGTCCCAGCCATTGCCCTGCTCCCAGAAGGGCAGTGAGTAATGGATACAGCTGTGTAGAAGAAAGGAGAGGTAGTTTTCCTCCTGCAGCTGAACCAGGTGCACACAGCCTCATGGGATCACTCTTCTCTTTCTCTGTCTTGAGATATTGCTTTGAATTGTAATTTAGCCCCAGCTACTTTAGAAACCAGAACCCTGTAAATCAATGAATTCCAACTTGATGTCTGTGCGGAGCCACTAAGACGGGCAGTTAAGGTTTGACTTGTACCATCTTGATGTTCTGCAGCAGAAAGTTCCCCACATTAGCAGTGGCACATGTAGAGACATGTTCTTTGCTGTGAACTGTTCTTTTATTTCTCCCCATCGTTTCCCCCTTGTTCTTGCTGCGTTGGCTAACTGGGAAAGAATATGTGGCTCTGACCAGAAGTTTTCCAACCACAATGGAAAATACTGTTGAGAGTAAGCCAAAAAATGTTGCCTGGAAGCTCTTCCAAAAGTTTGCTTGCTTTATTTTAAAGCCCCACCACAAAGTTTTCACCAGGCTCTTCTGTCTTTGAACATTAGAATAGGCTGGTTCTGGTTCTTCTTCCCCTTCCAAGTGAAGTGGCTCTGGTTCACTGCTCTCTAAGATTTTCCCAGCATGCTAATTCTTCTCTTCTCAGATTTGCTTTGACAGCAAACCCCGGATTATCAGCAAAGGGACCAAGGACACACCATCTGTCTGCTCCAACCTTTCTGCCAAACACAGTTTCCATGACAACAAGTGAGTGAATGTTTTTGTGTTGATGGGAGCAATCTCTCACAAGTCCAGCCAGTTTAACTCCAGGGCACTGGTCTCTTTCTTTATTTCCTCCAATCATAGGACAGCTCAAAGCATGATAAATAATACTGTGTGCTTCACCCTGCCTGTTTCTTATGGTGCTAAGGGATTTCAGGCATTGGCAAAGGCCTTTGAAGTCAGCCTTTGACTCAATTTGCCTTTCAGTTTGGCCTTTACATAAAGGTCAAACCAAAGATCTTCTAGCCCAGGATCCTACCTCTGGCCGGTGATGAATGTTTAGGAAAACAAGTATAAGAAAACCATCAAGTACACAGTAATACAACCCTCTGGTTCCTGGCAACCTGAGACTTAGGGACTTGCTGAGCCAGAGGTGTTGGTATCTTTGGTGTGTACTTTGAAATGTGTCTGATCTGCAAACTTAAGCAGAGCATCACCATGGGCTGAGAAGATTGAAAGTCCTTGCCTAGGGCTGATGGGGTAGGAGGGCAGGGATTTGGTTTTCCCAGTGGAGTCTGTCTCTCTCAGAGGACCTTTTTCTGCCCAGTCAAATGTCTGAAAGTCACATGCAAGGAGGAGGGAGTGAAGATTTTTTTCCTCAGGTGCTTCATATTTCTCTGGCATGGGCAGGTGTCTGGTCCACATCGTACGTTCCACTTCCCTGAAGTACTCCAAAATCCGGCAGTTCCAGGAGCACTTCCAGTTTGATGTGTGCCGGCATGAGGTGCGGTATGGCTGCCTGCGCGAGGACAGCTGCCACTTCGCTCATAGTTTCATCGAGCTCAAGGTCTGGCTGCTGCAGCAGTATTCAGGTGAGTGTGGCTTGGTGCAGGGCTGGTGATGTGTGCGCTTGAGTTTCCTCCAGTGTGTACCCTACACCATTTGAAAGAGGAAGAGTGATTTGGGAGTACTGAGAGGTTGTCACTCAACTTGTGCGTATACTTTGTATCCTCAGGGACACAGAAAAGAGAACCAAGGTGTTTTGTGAGAGATTTGGAGAGGGACTTTTTACAAGGACATGTAATGATAGGACAAGGGGAATGGCTTTAAACTAGAAGAGGGTAGATTTAGATTAGATACTAGGGTTAATTCTTTACTATGAGGGTGATGAAGCCCTGGCACCAGAAGATGTGGCTGAGAAGTTGTGGCTGCCCCATCTACAGAAGTGTTCAGGGCCAGGTTGGACAGGGCTTTGAGCAACCTGGTCTAGTGGAAGTTGTCCCTGCCGATGGCAGGGGGATTGTAAGTAGGTGATCTTTAAGGTCCCTTCCAAACCATTTTGTGATTCTGGTTTGGCCCTTTTCCCTTTACATGTGCTATTGTAGTTTGCAGACCAGGAAGCCTTTCCCTTGGCACCAGCTACATAAGTTGAAATGATTATTAGATAGGGCTGAATCCCCAGAGATGTTATGGTGCATAAATCCTGTGCAAGACCCTAAATAGCAATTGGATCCCTGAGTGAGCATCTGGTGCAGTGAGAATGGCAGCATGCTAGGTTACAAAGCAGTTATACAAATGAAGACTGTGCATCTCCAGTTTCAAATTCACCAGCAGTGGAAAATGACAAGGTACTTGGTGTTTCGCAGAGAGGCTTTGATGACATGGCTCTGAAGAGGTTATTGCAGAAATTATATTCAGGTCACTCACATGGTGACACTTCTACATCTGGCACTTTCAATCCTTTTTCTCTTTTTCTCTCCCTCTTTCTGACGTGTTGGAGGGTTTCATTTGCTGCTGTCCTGTTAACTGAGTAGATGCTTGTCCACCCACAAGGCTACCTACATCTTTTTTAACCACAGGGTCTTGTTTAGTGCAGGACCCAGCCCAGAGTACTTCAGAGAGGAAGCATGGTATGGATGTTTCTCACCACTCTTTGATACAGCTGGGGGCAACTTCTTTAGTGTATTGTGAAGTGCCTGTCAGTGCTGTTCAGTGCAGTCATTGTCCTTGGCTTGACTCACTGGGGGATACAGATGAACAAATAGCATGCTGTGGCAAATGCCATCTTCTGTTCTTCTTGCTTGTGGCCACAAGAAATGAAAAATGACACCACCAGAGTTTCTAAGACTATGTTGCCTGTGAGTCATAAGCACCACTGCTGCCCTACATGCTTATGATACTGCCTGTAGTAACCTGGGCACTCTGACGTTCAAGCACCTTGCTCTTTTCCTTCCCCCATGGTTGGTTTATTTTTGTAATGTTTAGCTTAATTCTTTTTAGAAAAAGTGTTTTTGCTCCCTCCCCCCCCTGTTCCTTCCTCTTCGGACTGCAGAAGAAATTGGTTAGATCGATTTTCCTTCTTGCCTTCTTTGCTTGAAGAAGGATTTCTGAACAGGAGATGAAACAAGCCATGAGTTTAGCTGCAGAGGTGGTCAGTAAGCCTTGTACTTATTCCCATCTTTTCCAACAATGGGAGAGCCATCATATTTTTTTGGTTTGTTTGTTGTGTGATTTTGTTTGTGAGTTTCTGCAGGCTCAGTAATATGAGCCTGCTTTCCTTATGAGTTTTCCTTCTTGGAGTGGTAGTTTATTCCCTCTCTTAAGTATATCCCTCATGATGGAAACAGAGATGAAAGGTAGTTGTTGCTACTTTCTGCAAATGCTTTAGCTTTGGAGCAGAGAGTTTGATTTGGGCACCATTGCTTGGCAAGATTAGGAAGGGAGCATCACTCATAGCAGCTTGCATTTAAAACCTCTGGTCTGTTGTGTTTCACAGCCATTTGAGTTTTTACAGAGCTTGTGGCTTTGTTCATGGGGATAAAGGATTGTATTAGTGGAGTAAAGGTTCCCAAGATACGAAAATGTGGGCAGGCAGGACTGTTTTCTTGTTCGCTGTCGCTTTTCACACACACATCTTACTATCTTCTTCCATCAGTGGAAATCACAGGGTCTTTGTCCTCACTAATGATGTTGCAAAAGAAGCTGAAATATAAGTAATGAACACATGGGTCTTTTGGTTCCCAGATCATCTCTGTGGGGACAGTTCATGCTATTGAGAGCTGGTGTATTGAAAAGCATCCTTTCATGTTTGGGAGGGTTGTTTTTTTCCCCAACCACCACATTTCTAGACTGTATTGTTGAGTTAATTCAGGTTTCTGGGACTGGAAGAAGGCAGTCACTTGCTAAGAACTTGACCTAAAATTCAGTCCTTTGACAAGAGCTGTATATGCTTCTCCTGTCGGTTCTGCACCACAAGGATCACAGTGCAGGTGTACAGAATGGAGAAGATGGGAGCTGCTTTGGCCCTCTCTGGACCAGGTCCAGTGCAGTTAACTTTCTACTGTGCTTTTTCGCAGCTTTATAGTTTTTTTCTCTCAAAAATTTACAGATAAGTGTTGTGTCCAGCTATGGAATACTTGGACACAAAAGAGGGAGTTGCAGTTTTCCTAACTTTGTACAATTTCTTCTGGGGTTAATGGTTAAGAAGGAGAAAATCCACAAACAGCTCTGATACGGGAGTAGTACTGACTATGCAGCAGCTGCCATTTTGGAGGCCTGAGCAAATGTTCTTGAAGAATGGTAAAGTTCCCTGAATGCTTTTCATTCTCTCCAAGCCCTGTACAAACAGCAGTATTGTAGCCTGGCAGGGACCTGGACAGCTGAAATCACAGGTGGGGAAGCTGAGGTCAGGAACGCTGTGACTTACCCAAGTTACATACAGCATAAGCTAAGATGAAAACTTGTGTTTGCTGGCCTTTAAATTCTGGAACATGCTGGCTCTCAGATCAAAGATCGTGTCTGTGTGGCAGCTCTGGAGAACATTTCAATAGTAAAAGCCATAGGCAAAAGCAAAGCAAGCAATTTTGCAACTTCTCTGTGCTGGGGGTGCTACATCAAGGCCATCCTCAGCACCCCACTTGTAGCAGTCAGCTGGCTGTTCTAAGATACTTGCCTCAATTTGTTTTGGCAGCTACCTCAGGTCTTCGTAGCATTTAAATAACATGGCTTTTTTGTAACAGAGGCCTCACATTGACCAGACAGTTCCCACTCTTACATGCTTGCTTTTCTCTTGCTGTTTAGCACTCTGAGATTCATACTGTCCATCTAGTTGGCTGGTGCTGGCAGGGGCTTTTACCCTCACCACTTGAGTTGGTCAGGAGCTAATTCCTTAGATAAGGTCTGAACAACCCTTTTTCTTGTTGTCTGATATTGCATTTCTGATTTCTGAAACCTTGCAGATCTTTCCTTGCTGATTACGTACTCGTAGCTGTTCCTTGGTTGGTTTTGTGCTGTTGGTCTTTCCTTGCTACCTTGGTTGCATTTGGTGTTTGTCTGTGTTGAATTTCAACTTTCCTCTTCACCTATTGATTAATGAAGTAACAGGTTAACTAATGCCAGCAGGGATTAGGTGAGACTTCTGGGGTCTTGGAGATGCTACGTGTCTTGGTGGAATATCTGTGATCTTCCAAGCTAGTGCCCAAAACTCCAATATACAGTAGGTCAACAGTAACAAAGCATTGTCTTGAAGGTCTTGGATAGGATCTGTTGATACGGTGTTGAGGGACAGCCTCTTGACCCTGTGCCAAGAATCATCATTTTGGAGGCAACATCTGGGTCCTTTGCTGACAGCGCGTGCAGAACGTCAGTTCTGAGTGAGCCCAGGAGACCAAACTCTTAACCCTTTTATTTGTCCTGTGTGGAGAGAGGAGCTTAAATCCATTCTGTGGTAGGTCCTCTTACAACCCTGACATTACCAGTAGGTACATTGGGAGTTGTCAGTCACACAGAGGTTAGTAAGCCCCAACATAGGAAGTCCTGAAACCTCTCCCTCCCTCTCTTGGCCAAGGCAGGGTAGCTCAGTTCTGTCCCCTTTTGTTTGCAGGAATGACTCACGAAGAGATCGTGCAGGAATCAAAGAAGTACTGGCAGCAGATGGAGGCACATGCCAGCAAACCAGCCAACAGCATGGTAAGTAAGGTGCATCTATTGCTTGCAGCCTCATTTTGCTCCCAGCTGTTCCAGCACTTTCTCTTCTTAACTTCCAGTGCAGTGCGTGACAAGTCCCAGGCAGACCAGGCTGGCCATTGAGGAGCAGGGCACCTGAGAGCTTTCCTGGTTGCAGTGCTAGTGATGTGCTTTGTGCCCTGTCTTGCAGCACTGTTTTCTGGTCTGTTCAGTGGTGGAGTGAAGCCTCCAGAGGATGGAGGGCAATGTGCAGAGCATGGTGCTTCCTGTGACACCTTGCTACTGAAGTCTAAAAGACTTTGGGGACCATGGCCACACAGAGGGGGGACCAAAGGTGTCCTTCTGCCCTTCAGTGGACAAGGGATGATATGACAGTTTGAAGGGTTCTAAGAAATGACCCTCAGGACTGCTCTGAATGCAGAAGTGGATGGAACTTCCAGCTCAGGTGCTGTTGGGGCTGGGCAGAGATCTTAGCAACACCTTGCCAGGAGGAGGCTGTGAGCTTTGCCTCTCTTTGTGCCACCAGTCTCTCAGTGTGGGAGAAGATGCCTCTGCCTGTACCCAACAGCTTTCTCTGGAGAGGTGTGTGACAAGCAAAGGGCACCTCTTTGTTTGCTTTCTTCCAACCTGTTGGCTATGGGTGGCACTGGCTCATCGCTTTCTGTTTTTTCCCCAAGAAGGTGTTCTATAGTGTAGGAACAGAGCCCACCCAGTGGGGAGGGTTTCCAACCCAGCCCTGAGACTGAACTAAAGCAGTTCTGCCATTAGAGCGGGGAGTCTGTTGTTCTTTCGTTACTTTCAGAAAGTCTGCCTGATGAGGTGAGAAAGTTCATGGCTGCCAGCAAGCTCTCAGGCATTGGAGCAATTCTGTCCCCTGCAAAATGTTGGGGAAGGTGTTGCGAATCCTTTTGTTGCCACCTGGCAGCTTTCTTTCCCCCTGTGGATGCTTCAGCTGCCACCCCTTGGCCTGTGCCTTACTGTCTGAGCAAAGGTGCAGCACCTTCACCTGGGACCCTTCACTCAGGAGTCCCTCTGCAGAGAGCAGCACTGAGTGCAGCCTGTGAGCACCCTGCATAGGAGGTGTTTTATAGGACAGGTGTATGAGTCACCCAGCGTGGCAGGTAGCAGCTTTTTTTATCTGGTTATGCACCAGCGGAAGTGTTCAGAAGGCTCCAGGGCACTGATGCTGAGGAAAAGCAGATCTGATGGGCACGGGCAAGCCAAGTGGGAAAAGTTCGGGTGTCTGCACTGGTGCTTGCAGTGGGCTTTGTGTCCACATGATGCTGAATGAGACGGAGTCATCTTTGAGGAGATGCTCAGCAATGTACCTGTGCAGCTTGTTCTGCTGTTGTGCTCTGACATGGTTGGAGGAGAGGAATGTGAGGCAGCAGTCCAGAGTAACTGAGGTTTCTAGTTCTCAAAGTTGTCTGATTTGCTTAAGGAATATGTTCTAGCCTCTCAGCAAGCTGAGAGGATGAGTTTCTGCAGCCTGTATTGTATGAGAAGTGAGCCTGGATGACCTGAATGGCCCCTGCAGACAGAGCTGGCTATGATCTCTTTCTGCCTGATGTGAGTATAGAGGCAGCTGCCTGCGTCCTCATAGTGAAGGAAACAAAGTGTGAATTTGCAGCAGCTTATGACAGTAGTTGGATATATATCAGCAATCCCTGCTGCGTGGAGAGAGAAGTCTAGTGTCTGGTTCTGTCCTGCCTGCTGTGGATCTGCGTTTTCCAGAAAGCTCTGTCTTACCATTCTCTGTGCATAATCAGGGGATAAAAAAAAGATGGGTAAACAGCTGTTGTCCTGCAACCCTTGCAGCTTCAAATTCACCTTTGTCTGGAGGTGCTGCTGATGGAAGAACAAGTTGTTCAGCGGGCACAGTCAGAGCATGTCCTCTGGAGCACTTTGGATCTGAATGCTGAGCAAGAGTTCAGTTTTGGCTTTTGGGGCTTGCAGAGGGCAGTGGATCAGGAAAAGAAATGCCAGTGCCTGCTACATCAGCTGTCAGGGGATGAGCAGTGAGCTACAGCTTCGGGGCCCTGTGGGCAGTATTAGGGCTGATGGCCAATGATGAAGTCTGGTTGTGCCTCACAGATGCCTGTCACAGAGCTGGACTGCACCCTCCATCCCTTCCAGGTTGTTAGGTTGTGCAGAGGCAAAGCAGCAGCCTTGTTGCTACAGTCAGAAAGTGCCTACCAGCAGCACCATCAGTGGTCTCTAGGGATTGGCAGCCTGGCACTGGCACTGTGCAGGGAGACAGAATCAAACTGGTCAGATGCATGCGTCTGCAATAGCAAACCATGGCTTTGGCATCAGCACGTACTCAGCCAGAGGGCTGTGCTATGGGATGAGACATTGGCTTGCTGCCACAGACCTCAGGGGCAGGACTAACATATCTGTTGAGAGATGATTACTTTTGCCATTATTTTCTCCCATCCGAGCAGGCTGATGTGACTCAGAGTGTTCTCAACATCCTCCCAGCTTTCGAAGTTGGCTGCCTGGCAAAGACAACTTCCCAGGAGGGCTGTAAAAGCAGACCCCTCCTTCCCACCATCCGTGCTCACCCTGGTGCCCTCTGGTCAGAGGAAGCAAAGTCTCTCCCAGGGATTTTGCTGCCAGTTGGACTCAGTTACCGGCTGGGGCTATCCAATTCTGGAGAAAAGAGGCAGGCAGCATGCAGAGACCCAGCAGCTGTGATGCTGCAGGTCAGGAGAGTGGAAGTTAGCAAGAAGTGGAAAATGAAGATATGCTGCTTGCTGAAGACCTGTCAGGGATGTCGCACTTGGCCCCATAAAGGCTGCTGTTGGAGTAAAACCAGTGGCTGCAGATTGAAGAGACAGTGAGCAGAAGAGACTGTTGCAGGTAGCTGGGTGTCCTCCCATCACCTCCTTAGGAACTGAGGGGGCTTAGCGGTCAGTTTTTCTGGTTTTTGAGGACTCTCTTGGTTTTACTCTACTAGTTGGGGTAAAAAAAAGTGGCCTCAGAATTAGCAATTTCAGCATGGAGTGGAAAGTGTCTAGTAAGGGGTATTTGCACCTAAGTACAGCTCACTGAATCAGGTGGCTGAGTAACCTGGGCCCCTCATATAGTTCCCTGAGACATGTGGCTCCTCCAGAGAGCATTTCAAGTATTGCTGAGCGGGGTTCCTGAAGCTGGGAAACACAAGTGGCCATGCTGGGGCTGTTGCTTTCTGCAGAGCCTGAAGTGGAGAGCTGTCGTGCCAAAGACCTTTATTTATTTGGTTACCATGGTGCATAGCTAACACTATATTGTCTGGCTCCGTAGCAAGGGGTGGTGCCACAGCCTGAGGCAGTTTTGCCTGGCTTCATCTGCTGGAGACTCATGTGATATAATTTCCACACTGTTGGTTATCAGCAGCCTGCCAGGTATGTGTCTTGCCTTTTCAAATATAGTCATATATTTGCAACAGCAGCCGCTTTGATTTTTCACTTGGCTCCTAATCCCCTGGGAGCATACAAGCCCACTGGATTGACCAGCAATTTGCATGGCTGATGAAGAAATGCACAGGCTTCTTTTAGTTAAGAATTTGTGGGAAAAGCAGCCAGGATCACCAGAATCACCTGAGAAACATTCTCTTTATCTCTGATCTGTTGTGCCTTCTGGAGCCACTCAGTTTCTGGTTTTGCTGTGTCAGTTTTGCTTGGCTTTTGAGCCAAGCTTCTTGACTGTGCTGAAAGATCTAGTGCCTGGAGGGTTACATGGCAGATAGCATGGGGCTGATAAAAGGGAATATGCCAGCAGTGCCATTTTATTACCTTAGGCTTATATGTAAGTTTGGTGGATCAGAGACGAGCTGTAGCATAATTTCCTTTAGAGACCAAGTGGAGATTAAAACTAGTGTTCAGAGGCCATGCTTCTGAGAGGGAGGTACCTTGCTGCCTTCTTGATACCCCAGGTCTGAGCCCTGCTCAATCCACAGCCAGCCAGTTTGATGTATTGTGTTCGCCAGCACTGGTGGAAGCTGACAGGCCCAGGTCATGTGCCAGATGCCACCAGAAAGGCCATCTTGGAGGCGAGTAGGACAGAATTGCTGCTGCTTTTTGTGAGAGATGATGGTTCTCTGGAAGGGTCCTTTTCCCGGAACATCCAGGGCAGTGATGGCCTCCTGTAGTCAGCACAGCTCTCTGGTCAGCTTTTCACAGCAGTTGAGTACCTTTCACATGTCAGGTGTGGAGCGATGCAGAGTGGTAGTCAATAGCTTATGTGGTGTTTCCTGAGAGATGCTTTGATTCTGCGCTGCCTGTGCTTGCTGTTTTCCCTATGCCAAAGGAATGCACATAGGGTTCATGCCGCTGCTAATCAATTGCTCGCAGAAGCCTCCTCCTGGGGGATGTGGTTCTCCTGTCTGCTCCTTGTTAGATGCTCAGAATTAGAAGTCAAGGCATGGCAGCTGGGATGCGCAGTGTTAGCAATCAGAAAGCTGTTTCATCTGTACACAACTTCTGTGCTTTATGATCAGCCTGATGACTGGGTTGTTCTCTTGTACCTTCACATATTCCCATGCCCAGGACCACTAGCGTCCAGTCAGGTTTGCTCTTCGGTTTGGAAATGAACTGGAGACAGCAGTCTCATGTTTTCCAGTGGTGATACAAACACCTTTCCAGAGAGTTGTTCAGAAAACATGAGGCAGCAGTGATATGGGATGGGCGGACTGGCTCCTTTTTAATCCTCAGCCAGTTAGTTATAATCCCAAAACAGCTTTTTCATGGGGACATGTAGAAGGCTAATCAAGTGGCTGAGAGGATTTGAAATATGTGCATTGTATACTTCTGCCCAATGATCACAATTAACTGACTGTGAAACCTGGTACAAGGGGACTGTGAGAGATGGAAACCTGCCCAGAAATAGATTGGAAGGGGACCCAGCTCTAACTTCATGTTGTCAAATATGCCTCTTGGTCCAACAGCAGGAGTGGTGGGTCCTCTGCTGTGGCACTGCCTGGTTGCTTCCTGAAGGGGCTCTCTGAGCTGTGTGACTGTGCTCTCGCCACAGTAGTGAGGGGATGGGGATTGTCCTCCCTGCAGAGAGGTGGGGATTAGGTGCTGGTGCAGGCCTCACAGAGCTTGTCTAGACATGGAGATATGCTGCAGGGGTTTCACAGCCAGGCCTGGTCAGTGCTTGAATCTGCCAGGGTGGCTGTGTTTTGGCCATTTGTCAAAGCTCAAGAAATAATGCTGAAGCAAGTAGTGGATTTGCTCCTGTCCAGTATGTCAGTGGGCCGGCAGCTAACACTGGCAGAGAGAACTGGGCTGTCTCTGGTTTAACCTGAGTTGTTGCTGGCACACATCTTGAGGGGTGCATTTTGGATCAGTTTGCCTGAGATTGTGGTTCTCTTCCTCAGGCTTCTCCCCGGGCTCCTGCATCAAGCACCTTCGACCTCCAGATGAAATTTGTGTGTGGCCAGTGCTGGAGGAATGGGCAGCTGGTGGAGCCAGACAAAGACCTCAAGTACTGTAGTGCCAAAGCCCGCCACTGGTGAGCAATGCTGCCTTCTCTTCCCCCCCCACCCCGCCAAGGGCAGAAATTTCTCCTCTTACCTTCTCCAGGGCTTCATTTGGCCTCTCTGGAAGAGGCTGCTGGGGAACCTTGCACCCTCTCTGCTCAGGGTGTTTGTCACTACAGCAAGCATTGCGGACAGCTGTTTTCCAGTTTCCAGCTCTCTTTACTGTTTGTATTTGCTCCCAGCATTGTGCAGGCTATTACTCCTGGTGCATGCAGTCCAGCTCCCACAAACCCCTTTTCTCCCAGTTGCTATCTTTTGTTCTTACAAAGGTCACTAATATAGTTCCCCTCTGCCCTTGTTTATACTCCTACCTGTTTGCAGGTGTCTGCAGGTCACTATTAGCAATGATTCAAGTTATTCTGCTTCCTTTAAAATTAATTTCCTTGGCTCTTTCATTGCTTTGATTGCTCTTTTCCGAGGCATGTCTTGGCTTTTTGCAGCTCCTAGCTCCTTGGGGCCCATGAGGATGACCGATGTGATAGTATCATAGAATAATAGAATAGTTTGGGATGGAAGGGACCTTTAAAGGTCATCTTGTCCAAACACCCCTGCAATGAGCAGGGACATCTTCAACTAGATCAGGTTGCTCAGATCCCCATCCAGCCTCACCTTGAATGTTTCCAGGGATGGAGCTTTACCACCTCTGTGGGTTGTTCCAGTGTTTCAAAACCCTTATTGTAAAAACTTTCTGCCTTATCTAGTCTGAAACTCCCCTCTTTTAGTTACCCCTTGTTCTATCACTGCAGCCTCTTTAGAAAAGACAGGCCCAGTAGATGGAGAGGGGGAGTTGCTATTTATGTTAAGGATAGGCTGGAGAGTATGGAACTCTGTCTGGGGTTAGGTTATCAGTCAACAGAGAGTTTGTGAGTCAGGGTTAAAGGGAGAGCAGTGACGGAGACGTTACTGTGGGGATCTGGTACAGACCGCCTGATCAAGAGGACTCTGTGGATGAAGTGCTTTATCGACAGATAGGAACAGCCTCATGCTCGCAGGCCCTTGTTCTCATGGGGGACTTCAACCACGCTGATATCTGTTGGAGGGATGGTACGGCCCGGCACAAGCAATGCAGGAAGTTCCTCGACTGTGTGGAAGACAGCTTCCTTCTGCAAGTAATAGAGGAGCCGACAAGGAGAGGTGCTGTGCTTGACTTCGTGCTCACCAACAGGGAAGGGCTGGTTGGAAATGTGACACTTCAGGGCAGCCGTGATTGCAGCGATCATGAGATGGTCAAATTCGAGATCCTCAGGACGGTGAGAAGAGCGTGCAGCAAGCTCACTGCCCTGGACTTGAAGAGAGCAGACTTTGACCTCTTCAGGAACCCTCTTAGAAAGGTTTCATGTGATATAGCCCTAGAGGGCAGGGGGAACCAGGCAGTTGGTATTCAAGGATCACCTGCTACAAGCTCAGGAGTGTTGCATCCGGACTAGAAGGCAGTGCTGCAGGAGGGCCAGGAGACCTCCTTGGATGGATAAGGAGCTGCTGAGGAAAATTCAAAGCAAAAAAGAGGCTTATGAAAGGTGGAAGCAAGGACAGGCGGCCTGGGAGAAATACAGGGATTGTCCGGGAAGCTAGGGACCAGGTTAGGAAAGCTAAGGCCCACTTAGAATTAAACTTGGCTAGGGATGTGAACAATAACAGGAAGGGATTCTATAGGTATGTAGCAAATAAAAGACAGGCTAGGGACAATGTAGGCCCCCTCCAGAAGCTACTGGGAGAACTGGCTACCCTGGGTTTGGAGAAGGCTGAGGTTCTTAATGGCTGCTTTGCCTCAGTCTTCACTGGCAAACACTCTGACCACACCACCCACGTCTTGGA
>JAOEHY010035522.1:19662-59165 GCA_025447955.1 Psilopsiagon aurifrons | reverse complement strand
GAGGACACCAGAACTGCGCACAATACTCCAAGTGAGGTCTCACGAGAGCAGAGTAGAGGGGCAGGATCACCTCCCTCAACCTGCTGGGCACGCTCCTTTTGATGCAGCCCAGGATGCGTTTGGCTTTCTGGGCTGCGAGCGCACACTGCAGCCGGCTCATGTTCATTTTCAACCTGGTATTTAAAAATTCAGGGTCCTGCCAGGGATAAGCAAAGAGCCTGTGCTGCTGAAGTTTGCGTACCCAGTGCTGCACTGGTGCTGGATGCCACCTCAGGGGTCACATCCAGATGTGGCAGTGACCAAGGAGGCAGCAGCCGCATGCTTTGTGGACTAGGAGAAAACTGCATTTGGGTCATAATTTTGAGGCACAAGCTCCTATTTGTTAACACGTAGAGAGATGCTGATACAAAGCTTTGGAGATGTACAGGCTGAACTTCAGAAAGAGCTATCATCCCCATCTGCTGGCTTCAGCTGGCTTTCCAGGTTTGCAAGATAATTTGGCCTTGACATTGCTCCTCATTAAGACTTGAGGAAGGACCTGTTTTCACTGAACTCTAAAGCTACTCCTATGTGAATGCAGGCATGGATGTGGAAACCTCAAAGAAAAATAAATGAAAAGCCTCTAGCAAACAGTATTTCAGCCCATTTTTACCAAAAAGGACAAGAGACTCGCAGGAGTGACTTGGTGCCTAGACCCTCTGAAATAAGGAAGCTGAGGGGTTGCACTGCAGATTGGGAAGTCCTTCTGAGAGCAAAACACTGTGGTTTTGTCATGTTGGAAGAACAGAGGCAAACAATATGGGCTTGTAGGAAAACCAAAAGGAAGTGCCCTGGTAAGCAGAGGCTGTGTTAGGATGGATGATGAACACCATCCAGAAAGGATTCAAGTCTTACAAATCTAAAACTCTTTGCCATTTCAACAATTCTATTCCAGACCTTTGGCTCCAACGGCATTGCTTTACTCTCTTCCCTGAGAAACTGTAGAAACACTTTTATATGAAGACACTGTTAAGCTGCCCTCTCACAGTAGAATTCCTGTGCAATACGATAACACATCTGGGAGGATACTGGGAGAATTCAGTCATGTTTCATGTTATTATAGTGAATATTAGAGAGATTCAATCATGTTTTACCCGTACTGCAAAGTGTTGCAAAAATTTCTGCTGTATATATATATTTCACTCCAGAAATCGTAGGGCTGTATAAAAAAGCTGCTTCTGTCTTACTGAAACCCATTAGCTGCAATTGCACCTCTGGGTCTCATGCCTCCTATATTTAATACTCTCCTTTGGTTCAAGAAGCAGCTATTATCACTGTCTTCTTAAGTCAAAGCTTAAAGGTGAACTGAAAAGCTTTTAAAATAAATCAGTGAAGCTATTTTGGAACCTCAGCTTGTTAAGGGTAAGATTTGGATACCTATGCTCATATTGAAAAGTACCTTTCTTTTCATTTTCTGTGGGTTCTAGCTACATTGTTGCTGTTCTTCAGGATGCATTGTCTGATTTCACAGGAGTTACTTAGTGACCGAGCAACATATAAAGGTTTGAGTTTAAATTTTTATTGTGGCTTCTTTATTGGAAAAAAACAAAATATCTATTCAACTTATACATGCCTGAGCCTGGGTTTAGAGGAATTCAGGATGCTGCTATCTCAGGAGGCTTCTCTCTTTTGAAAAGAAAAGAGGAAAAAGAGAGAAAATCTACCCCCTTAAGTACCTTCCGCCTTGGAAACAACAGCCCACAGCCATCCTCCTCGCTCACGTGCTGGCTGACACCCCACATTCAAACAGCGAGAACTGAAGACAGGACAAAACCCAAGAGCAGCACCAGCAGCTAAAGAAAATGCTGTCTTTACAAGGTTTGAACCAGAGCTGACCCAAGTCAACCCAGAAGCTTTCCTTTAAGTCATCTGACCTCTGGATAAGATTACTTGATGGAACGTTATCTGCAACTGCAGCTACTTCACCGAAGGCAATGAAAATCTAATTGGTTTTATCACAAACTGGCCTGGGACCATCATTTCCCTTTCAGCTAATAGGAAATAAGGGGTTACAAAAAAAGTACATAAATGAGGTCACTTATTCACAATGTATGGTACTGCTGGATTTTTGGTCCTGTACTTTCTAATGTCTTGCTGTAGCCTAAAAGATGACACTTGACATTCCAGCTCATTTCTTTGAGACTGGGGAGGGCCATCAGGGCATGTACTGCCTGTGTCCTGCAGGAAAAATGTAAATTCCATCCCTCAACATGCAAAAAAACCCTGCATGACATGAACACACACGCAGATGGATCAGAGGATTCTGCTCTGAATCACTGATATTAAGAAGCTGAACTATAGGAGCTTTAAAACAGGAGCCAGCTCTTCAAAAGGGAAAAAAACTCCAGCCAGAAGCAAGCAGCAGGCAAACATCATTGTGCTCTTTTTAATTCGCACATGAGAAGTACATACTGGTCCATGGGAACAGCCATATGCATTTTAATGGGATATTAACCCACAGGAGGATACAAGGACTCAACCTTTTGCATTTTACTGTTTTCCTTGCTGAGAGGCCTGAACAAAGGGGCAAACATACCATGTGACAAACACACCATGTAATACTGGTCTTGTCCCTCAAAAGAGGATGAAAATACATATCCCTCTACTTCAGCAAAAGCAATGCAGTAGTAATTTTGCAAGCTGATGACATGTTAATAACAGCTATAGAAGAGTAACTGGTTGTGTGGGACCATGGCAGAAACGGTAATTTCTCATTCAACACTGCATTTTCTTCCATTAACACAATTCAAATCGCAGGAAAAGTGCCTTCAGGAGCCCTGATGCCATGTCCCTCACAGAGAGGCCCCAGACCCTGTTGTGTCAGACAGCACTCATGTCAACCACAGCACTGCATGGCATAGAAACCCACTTTACATGTTAAAAATACCACTTTCTATGAGAAGAGAAAGGAAGAGAGAGAAGGACATGTAAAGTTTGCACTTACCTAGCAAACGGAGAAGCAGGAAAAGCACCCCCAAAGCGTAAGACTTGAGTTCGGGGCTCACAGTTCTGTAGGGAGAAAGGAGGGAGAGAATGAAATTGATTCTTCTTGTTCCGCTTTGATTAACACACCTCATGGCCATTCTGAGCTGTCAGCCAGGATGCCACCACCACCTCTTCAAAAAGTCATTAAAGGGGTTTTTCTTCTCCTTTTGCCTGAACTGCCTGCAGCCCCAAAAGTAATTGAATTAGTGACAGGTTCAGGAATTTAGCTAAGTTATTAATAACAACAGCTAATCTTGTCGTCAGCTGGGGAAAAATGAAATTCCCATCACAGTAAATCACCATTTACAAGCTCCCCCATCATGTGTTCAAGGCTCAAGATGTTGAGAACTGAAGGGAGAGGATACTTTTTGTTCTGAAACTACTGGGAACAACAGAAGGAGGGGAGGATGATGGACCAAAAGGCTCCGTCAGCTTGTTAAATCAAGCCTCCCAATGAAGAAATGCTCAAGACTAGTTCTCATGGGTGTGAGTTTAGCATGCAAATGTGTTTTATGCTGGGAAGACAACAGTTGTGCTGCTTTTTTCTAGGAACAGAACCCACTCTGTCACAGTAGTGCTGTCCTTCAAAGGTGCTTTAAAAAATAATTCATGGCTTTCTAATTTGCTTAGCTCAAGGATGCTACTGGCTAAAGTCATCCTCCTGGGGTAGGCTCAGCAAAGCCTTTGGAATTTCAGAAATCATTAATTTGTTCTTAAGTCTTATAATAGCATTTTATTTCCCACAGTACATAAAGGATGGGAAAGCAGGACAGCAATTCACATATGAATAGATTCATCACATGGGGGATCTTTAAAGGCCTGAGCTGCCTCTTCCATTAGCTCGTTACAGAGGTCCTCAGGCAGCACAGCTAGTGGCATCCATAGTAGCAGTAGTGGTCTTCTGCATAAATACAGATAATACCAATAAACCAGCCAGAAACAGCATGTGGTTTTAAGAGAACACCATTCTTATTACCTGCCCTCCTCTCAGACATTACACAAGCCACCTAACACCATACCATGACTCCTGCATGAAGCCTCTGACCTCTGGGTGAAATTTCAGCACAGTTTTCAGGCAGAAGCCCTGGCTCAATAGAAAGCCTTTGTGCCAGGAAAGCATCTACCCTTGGAAAAATGTTCCAGTGGTTAATGGCTCGGCTCAAATAGGATTCTACAGTTGGGTGGGAAATGAAGGAAAAAAGAGTACTAAAGTTTATTTTATGGAAAGAAATAGATTATCATGTGAAATATTCACAGTGGATTTTTAATCGGTGGTGGCGTCCTTTCCTTTCATTCACTCCTTGTATTTAAGACCAAAGTCAATCCCTGTATCTTAAACCAGAGTAGAAGTTGCCACCTGCCGACATGTCCTTTCCTCACTGACTACAGCACTGAAAAAATGACTTGCTGAGACATCTAATTTGTAGACACTGAAAGTCACTTTTAAAGTAACCATAGGAACTGCTGATGCCACTTGTCACTGCCACTGGGGACATGCTCATACGCCAAAGCTTCCTTTTACCAATCCAAGACAGCAGTTGCAAGAGAGCACGAGGTCATACATGGTAAAGTGCTCTTCCCTGGGTGTTTTAGTAGCTCTCAAAGATTCTGAGGGCAGTGGAGCAATTTGGACGTGTGAATTGTTTATCTCCTACAGCTGTGAGCTGAACTTTGTTAATATTCCCTCTGCTTTTCTTATTCCCTTGTATTCTTTCTGCCTGGCGACTGGCTGATCTCATTTGAAGCTGACATGAAAATGTCTCCATGCAGGATCCTACAGGTGCTGGCAGCTCCCTTGAACAAAGAACTCTTCAAACTTCAAATTACTTTTGCCACAATATTTATCATAAGAAATTTGATTTCCCTTTAGCTACTGTAGATGCAAAGAGAGAAACGAACTAGGAGGTGGAATATCTCGTTTTGTATCCTGCAGGGAGACATGCCCTCACAGAGCTGTTCTGTCCAAGATCCACTCAAGAGTGTGTTTCTAATACAGACCTTATTGATTTAATTTTATTGGAATTTTCCAGGCAGCAGAATGGATCTGCTATTTATGCCTCTGGTTATTATTCTCAGTAAGTGACAGTATGGACAGATAAGTAATGCTGTATGAATGCGGGCTTAGATATATATGTACATCGTAAGGTGAAGTGTGCCATGTGTCTGGGAATAACACAAGGTCAATTATTTGAGCAAGCTACTTTTGCCTACCTATTCATATTGGATCAACTCAGAGATGTCCTTCAGACTTCCACAAGTTCCTTCCATTCCTGGACTTGGGCCAGGGTGACAGAAGTTAAACTCTAGCCAGGGAGGGTATTGACCAAAGCCAGATTTTGCCACAGCCTTTCATTTTTCCAATGTTTCTATGACCTCTAGACCATGTCTAAATGTATCTCATCAAGCCATTATGTGTTGAGCACATGGGGTGCCCCTTTCCTGATGCCGCTGCAACATCCTTATTACCTGGACTGAAACCCACACATCTGTATTTCCCTCCCCATGCTAATCCCAGCCTTGGTAAGAACAAGCCTGCAACTTTTCTGTGCAGCATCTCTGCAGGGATCCTCTGTTTCCAAGCCAGTCTCTCCACACTCCCATTTTACCAAAGCTATACCAAGCAATTCCTGCATTCTCTCTAGCAGGTCCGTACTGTAACCTGGTGGGGCCACGCCACGGACAAAGCAGGTGCCACCAAGTGAAACAATTGCTTAGAGAGAAAATGATTTAACACTTGAAACAATGGGGCTGAAATCCAGGAGACTGCTCACGCTTTCCCCAACTCCTACCTGCGTGTAAAGGCAGTAAAGTATGAGAAAGCCTATGCCCATAGTTTCTTTTGAAAATACATGCAGCACTTTAAAGGTGTCTTCACCAGGGAATGCTTAGTTAAAGGAGGATTTCCTGATGGCTTGAATGAAGGTTCAGCCCAGACTCGTGGATCTGTGGACAGTCAGTGAAGCCTCAAAGGCAGACACCAGGAGCTGTGTGGGACCCTCAGCTCCCTGCAGCTCCCAACAGCATCCCACGGTCCCTCCAGCCCTGTTCCCACCCCAAGAGCTGCCCCATCAGGCTCATGGGCTCCTCCCAGTTGTGGTCCTACCTGATGAGTATGATGACTGACGGTGTCTGCGCCATGGCCCCGATCATGCTGCACACACACATCACACAGAGGAATGTCAGGAAGGCCTCTTCACAGCCGGGACTGGGGCATTTGCCAGGAACGACGGTGGCATTTTCAGCAGGGACCGAGGTGAGGCATGAACAGCCACTGAGGTTCTACGAAGGAGCACAGGGATTCAACATGCGGGAGAGCCACAGTCCCCAGCCCCTGCCCTGCTCTGTTGGCAACAGCAACTCTGAATCCTCTAATGGTCAATTAAGTAACTCCTAAGTGCTTGTTTGAGAGGGGTTTGGAGATAATTTCAGAAGCCCATCAGCTCTGATGCATGTTACCAGCAAAGGAAAGCTGTCCCTTGGCTTGTTTCTTTTCTTCTGCTCCTTTCAAGTCTCTCCCGTAAATGTCACTGCGACAAAATTATTACCATGTTATACCTCTTTGGAGGAGAATAAAGAAACGATCTGTGTCCCTGTGACAAGGAAGGTCCCCAAATGATGGTTCTAATTACTTTCTTATTTACCTCCATCCTCTTGGCTGTTGCAATTAAACCGAAGTACATTAAAGGCAGGTAAATCTGCAGCCTTGTTCTTGGCTACGTGCTTGGTCCTGCTTCCAGCACCCTGAATCCTGGGAAGGAGCCACTCACTATGGGTGGCTGTGGCTCACCAAGAACTGAACTATCACAGCTGGATGGCACAAACACTGCTGGACTCAAGTGCTAATAAATGACATCGGGTCCAGAGGGATTTGTGTTGAGCTAAAAGCTGAAGTCAGGCAAGATAAACTTTATCAATCTGTGATCAGAAGGAGGGTGAAATGACTGCATTTTCCTTTGATCTCTCCAGTAACTGAAGGATGTGAAAAGAAGCTTTGTTTGCCAGTCACAGATTTAGGGAATTCTCTTTTTTTTGGCCTTATTTTCCTACTTGCCCTCCTGAATTTCTGAGCGTGGAATGTCAGCACAATTAAGGCACACAATACTACCAAGAAATCCCTTAATGAATACAGAATGAAGGGATCATAAATGATTCATGGGTTGTCTTCATCAGCCCGCTGGGTTTGCAGGTCACATGTTTGTAAGAGGAGTAATGCCATAAAATAAAATGTGTTGAAAAACAGCTAAATCTCCTCCTCTTCCTCTGTACTATGTTCAAGCAGAAACTCCTTTGCTTTGCTGCTGGGGTCCCTTAGGACCGCACTTTCTGGCTCACTGCCTCTGAAGATAAGCATCTGCGGGGATACCACTCCAGCCTTTCTGACACCAATCCCTTTCTTCTGCATAGGAGTCAAACGATTTTCTTCCAAGGAAGTGCACAGAGGGTAAGAGAGACCGCAGTGCAGAACTGCAGGAGAGTGGAGACATGCAGGTGCCTTTCTGGCAGGCAAGCAATAGTTAACACAACAAATTCCTCTGCTGTGAGTTAGAAGCTGCCACCTGAAGGCTCGAGATGGTGACAATTAGCACCACTGCAGTGGTGTCTGCACACAGACAACAGGAATGTGTAGTTCCTGGCTTTTACTGCAGTGCATTGCTAGCAAACAGCCTGGACACAGCCCTGTAGATTAAAAGCCATCTAAGTCCAGGAAAGTACACACCTGCACTGAAAGATCCTGGGACAAAATTCCCATCATGGCAAACATGCATAACTGGCTCCTTATTTCCTCTCTCCAGTGAAGAGAAGGTACCTGTTTCTAGCAGTGGTGGAGCAGATTCTCTTCCCATTGATGTGATTTTTGAGGCAAGTCCTCACCTCCACTGTCTGAAAATGTATCCCTCAATCTGCTTTTTCAACCATTCTGCACCAAGGTGCTGGCCCAAAGCAGTGCGAGCAGTTTGTACCAACTACATCTGCTTGCTTAGCGTTGCGCCTCATCCTTACCTGGGAGATCTTTGATCTTTTATTACTGACACACTCTACAACTCACAGACATCAAACAAGGAAACATCAAAGATGGAGTTCTACCTTTGTCCTGTGGAGAGGCAACTTCTTGCTACGTGTGCCAAATGGCAATACATTCTCTTGTCTGCAACCCCACTGCATTCAACTACGCATTATCACAGGCTTCCACTGCCCAGCTGCTTGCACACCCAGATTTATTATGTGCATCCGAAGATGTAGAGTTTGAACCTTTAACAGCATCCTGAGTTTGGAGTAATTATCCATGCAAATCACCCATGGTTTTAATTACTTATTCTTTTAAACCCTCGCTCTGACAAGCTAGTACTTCAGAGAAAAGCTGTGAGATGCCAGCATAGTAATGCCAGCCTGGAATTCATGAGTCTCCAGCCAAAATGGGTGAGAGAAGCAACTGCATCAAACAAACTGGATGCACAGTCAAATGCTTCATAGGCAAGGGTCACTTCTAGGAATGGCTTAAAAGATAAATTCCTGAGGGTGCCAGAACTCTGCCTATTAGAACTGATATGCCTAAGGCTTTTTGGACAGGTAGACCTCTGCAAACAGGTCAGTAAGAGAGAAGAAATGAGAAAGAAAAAGCTAACTGAGCTACACATTGCTTTTAGAAATTGTTCACGGAGGAAAAGTGGAGAGAGGTAGTCAGAAATGTCCAACGCAGTAAAGTTAAATAAAGCATTCAGAGAATTTTATGTCCCAGTAAAAAGCAACCCTTGGCTCATCACGAGCATAAAACATTCACAAGACCCTCTAGGTAGATCATTACCTGGATTATGGGTTTAAAACCTGGTTTGGCAATTTGGCTTTGCCTCAGGGCTGTTGCATGGCCAAACTGGTCCATAATTCCTGATAATGTCTTTTGCAGAGGATGCTATTGCTTCACTAATTTGTGATTAAAATGTTACTGCAAAAAAAACCCTATGAAACAAAGTGATGGAAAGAACCCCACGATGATGATGGAAAGGCAAAATAAGAAAGAATAAGTAAGAGACAGGGAGAGTGAGGTTTTTGCTCAGAGGTTTGTTTTTGCAGAGCACGAGGGACAGGCAGCTGCAGACTGAAGGGGCAGAGCTGAATTCTCATTACTGTTCTCCTTCCAGAGAAGCCGGAGCTTTGCCCTGAACTGCACAGCGAGGAGGTTGTTCCTGCCCTCCAGCCATGGACCACAATGGCTGTATTCTTGCTCAGGGCTTGGTGAACTGGTGCGACAGCATCCCATGTGCCCTGTACAAGCTGACTTCTTGTTAAAAGCATTGTGTTGTGGCCCCAGGTGTTGACTTGTCTCTTGTTGGGAGGAGGAGGAGGAAGAGGGCAGTATCACACTGCACATATCACACTCATGGAGTCCCTTGTGGGGATGCTGAAAGCACTTGGAAACCGTGGTATTTTGAATTCCAGCCTACATCTCTGAGGAGTAGGAACTGACAAGAGTTTTAAGCAGGTTGAGCTCCAGGGCACTTGGGCTCTGAGGCTGCACTTGCTAGAGCAAGCCTGCACCTCTGCTCACTGGCACCCGCAGGAGGTTTGTCTCTTTAGGGGAGGAAGGGAAGTTTGATGTTGCCTCAGAAAGGAAGGATGAAGCTGTGGAGGTGAGCACTGATTTCCCTGCAGCCACAAATGCAGGTCAGCCTGGTCTCAGGCTGAGCTGACAGGGAGCAAGGATCACAGGAACACCACCAATTCCCACCCATGGGGGCAGCAGGCACTCATTTTCAGTGTAATCTGAAGACATCAGTATCTCAGCAGCAAAATCTGGAAAAGCAGGCTTTTAAGATACTGATAAAAATTCTCCTCAACTTCACACAGGGATGATTTGGTCTTTAAGAGTTTTCTAAAGGAAATAAACTCCTAAATATGGGGAACTGAAAAATGCAGAATGTCTTTGGCTGGAAATTCTGGTCCCGTGACACCTGCTCTTGCTGCTGCCTGAGTAAAGCACAGAAAGAGAGAAAAGCAAGAGGAGTAGAAAGAAAGCTTAAACAAGGGTGAATAAAACCAGGATCTGCTCACATGCTGGGCTGGTGAGCTCTTAGAGGATCTGGGTTCTACCAGTGGAAAACTGTGTAGATTTCCTATCATGTTCCTTGCTTCTGTGGTGAGGAGAAAGACCAGAGGAGGAGGAGGATGGGAAATCCCATCCTGCTCTATAAGAGTCAACAGGCGTTTATGCAACAGAGCAAGCGACGACAGTGGCTGAGGCCCATCTGATGCATGAGGTCACTTTTTGGGGGTGTAACCACTGCTGGCTGTAAATGAGTTGCTCTACCAGATGCACACTGACCTCACTCACTCGCACCCAGAGTTGTTCCTAAAGGCAAGAGGTCCTAAGGAAAGCCCACTCACCGTGCTGCTGCAGCCAGCAAAGCAGGCAGATAAGTATGTGACCCCGTCTGCCCCACACACTGGAGTGAAGGAATCAGTTTGGCATTCACAGTTGTTATTGCAGGGGGAATACGGGTCCAGAGATGAGGTTGGAGTTGAGCTGGAAGAGAAACAGAAAGAGAAATTAAAGGGCAGTGTGATGTTATCAGCCAGCTTTTCCAATTGTTGCCACACAAAGCTGGCTTTGAAGAGGGGTAGCTAAGGCAAACAGATTACAAAAAGCAGTGTGCAGGCTATCTGGTTTCCAGCTTTAAGAAAACCAGGCTACAGCTTCTCCTTAGGGACAGAAATGCCATGGCCACTATCATTCTGCAGAAGGAAATCTAATGTGAGGCTTGGGCTGCCTTGTTACCCCAATGAGTAGCCCCAAGGAAACCCAAAGAGATGCTGCGGTGATTGCTCTCTACTTTTCTAGAACAGTAAGGAGCTGAGAGCCTGAAGTTGTCATCTTCTAAAACATCACTGCTGCATACTAAACAGCACCTAAAAGAAAACACAGAATAACTCTCTCCAAGTCCCGTGAAAGCTACAGGGCACCCTGTGCCTCCTCATTTCTCCCATTAAAAAAAGCCTGGAGCCACACGTACTCCCTCCTCACCATATCTGAATTTCCAGGCATCTAAAACCTGGTTCTGCAAATTTTCCTCAGGCACTTAAATAAATGTACAAAGCACTGCACGTCCCTCACTGCCAGGAGAAACCAGATGGTGCAGTGCACCCAATGCTATGTAGCTGGCCATGGGTGCAGAATCAGGTCTGGCACCTTTTAATTCAGTTTGACTGATTTTAGTAAAGCTGCATTGTGAGCTGCAGGTACTCAGCTCTCACAGTGATGAGTGGCATAAAAACATCCCAGACTAAGAGCTCTATATGACATTGCCTTCTATATGTTTGCTGTATATGGTTATCTAAGGGCCAGCACTGCCTGACGGCTGCCTGTCAAGGACAGTAACAAAGCATTTATATTGGTAAGGCTGTGTGAGACCCTTAAATTCTCTGAGGACTCACTTGTTTCCATAGGGAACAGTAACCCCTGCCACAGGTCCTGTGTCGCATCCCAGGAACAGGAAGGACACGTAGCAAGCTGTGGACACCAGGTTCACCAGCATGGCCATCCTGATGGCTCCTAGAGCAGACAGGCTGAGCTTCTTCACCAAGAGGCCACCCAGGAATATGCCCAGACAGGCACATGGGATTGCTGTCATCCCTGCAGGAGGAAAGATCAGTCAGCAAGGAGTATGAGTGAGGCTTTTTACTTTCCATCAGAGAGATTTGTGTCCTACCATGGGGAAACCTTGCAATGACCATCTGCTGGAACAGCACCAACCTGGGGTTGCCCAAAAAGAGAGGAATGGATGCAAATGGCTATGCTGCCTTGCACAGAGAAACTGGGATCTTCTTCCAGTTCTCATCCATATGGATTGAGATGCTGACATTGCTGAGATTAGCCCACCCAAACCTAAGCAGCATCACTTCCAGTGTTTCCCGCAACAGCTAGTAGATGAAGTCAAGGATTTTCCGAGGTGTCTAGAGGCTTTGCATGAGCCCTGCTGGCTGTAGTTCACAGCAGTCTGGTCTTCAGAGACCAGGCTAAAGTCACAATTGAAAATGAGAATACTCCCTTAAAGAAACTCCTTAAGCTGTGAGATACAAAATTGCTGCCAGAAGTGACTCACTTTCCAGGCACAGAAAGGCAGTATCACACTAAGCTTGTCTGGGTTCACTTCTCTCCCTCTGCTGCCAGGCCTTACCTATCTGGGCTAAGCTTAGAAATGCATCCAAACCCTGGTATTTCTGGAGACCCATAAATGCCATGTGGGAAATCCAGTTGCAATTTTGTTCAAATTAAACAAGCTGTGAGTACTGTGGATGCGTTAAAGTCTCCCTTTCTCACTGCCAGATCAGAAGCAGGATGTGCTTTGGCTCACAGTGACCCATCCTTGCTGAGCATCCAGTTCTACTCACATGCTGACTTGCTAGGCCATCTTCCACCACACAATGTGGTGGTTTTCTTTCTCACAGTGGGTGAGTGGTGAAGCTGCTTTCCTTTGTCAAGCCTTTACTTCTCAGAAAAAGATGGAAGATGGAACATCTTTGACAGCTCTGGCCTTCTGTCAAATCCTATTAAAATTCACCAGCGTGTTCTTGTGTCACTGGGGAAACTGCAGGGGATTCTTTCTTTTGGAAAATCAGGCCAAAACCAGAAGATACGGGAGCTCAGTGTGAAATGGGAACGATCAGCAGGAGAAAATGAATGAAGATCCTGCTTAGGTAAGTCACTTTTAGGGCAGCCTAAGCAATGAGACTGGTTGTGGCTACCAGCCATGCTGAACACTGAAATGCCTTTGAACACTTCCTCTGGTATCTCACCCAGGAGCTGGTTGGCAGATGAGGTGGTGAGGTTGAACTGCTGCTCCAGGTACTTTCCCAGGAAGGCGGCGAAGCCGGCCACCACCGCGATCTCCATGCAGGCTGCCAGGATGATGCAGGTGAAGACGGGATTGGAGAGCAAGTGCTTAGTTACTTTGGGGATCACTGGAAGAGAGGAAAAAGGGAGAGGTGTTCTGGTGCAGTCTCTGCTTGAGGCGCTGGAGGCACCTTGCTGCTCTCGTGCAGAACAAACTGATTTCAAATCAGGAGTAATTTGCTGTTCTGCACAGACAAGCAGGTTGAACTGTGGCAACATCAGAATAGAGTGAAGCACCAGAACTGTGCCATCTAAAGATTCAGATACCAGAAGGGTGCAAAATTACCTGTCATTATGTTTACATCCTGCAGATGACTCTGAAATTTTGAAAGATGACTGTTTTCTAATATTGCTTTTGTTTCCCTCATATGACTCCCTCATAAGGAGTCAATCAAAGTCTCATATTCTTTCTCCTTCTCCTTTCTCTACCCGCTCCCCATGAACAATGTTGAACCAGCCAATAGGTGTCATGAGTACTGTGCTCAGCACTGCAGAAGCATTCAGACACAAGCTAACCCAGCTCACACTTGGTCTTTCCTTCTCCTGCCATCCAAATTTGCTTCATTTTCTTATTCCCACACAACACTGGCTCCTGTGCTGAAGGACACCTTCTTGCAGCACACTGGGGTGAAATCCGAAATTCTCCTGCTTAGCCTGGGGCCACCCATGGGCATAAGGAACCTCATGCCCGGGTCAGGCATGTTAGCCTGTGTGTTCCCATAACCCAGAGCTTCACCAGCCAAGCAATGCCTTCCATGCAGACCCAACCAGCCTTGGTGGCTGCAAGGGCAGAAGAGGACATACTGCATTCACTAAGATGCACACGCACTTGCTTTAGTTTCATGACCCACTGGCTCCTCCCTCCCATTATCATTAGTGTCCAGAGTCCTCTTCTCCAAGCCTGTCTCTATTTCCGATAAGCAAACATGAGTTACCTTACAAAAGGAAATCTGGCTAATGAATCAGATAGCACATTTTCTACTTCAGCGAACATTTTAATTATTGCTGAGATAACACAGCTTGAAGAGGAGAGCATCCCACTACAGAAGAGAGCCTTGCTTTGTCTCAATGCCTGATGACTAATTTTGCCCTGAATTAAATGTGAAAATCATTAAGTTTCAAAATTACCTCGCTGAAGTGTAGTGAAGCCTCAATGGACCCCTATTTGCATTCTGAAATCCATCCCCCACATCCCCTATGGTGTACCAAGGTCTGGCAGATGACAAATTTCTCTGGTTTTGGCTCCTGTTTTCCCTTAAGGATTTTTTTGGTGCAAAACCCAATTACACTGGCTGCAGCAAATGAATGCACAGCTCTTTGTCAAGGCTTTGCTTGGGTCCCCTTGGTTCTTGGGGAGAAGCGGGGAAAAAGGGTTATAATTAGGTTTGATATAACCTTTTGGGAAGGGGCCACTCCACAGTTTCTGTTCTTTTTATATCACAAATGTATTTTCCTGCTATATAAAATCCCTGCTTCCTGAGGATTTGCCGAACATACTGAAGGTACAGGAGGCACAGAATTTTTTAGTAGAACAGGGGGAACAAAAAAAGGAAAAGAAAAGAAAAGAAAATACTGGGAGGGAGGAATGGAGGTGGGGGGATTCAGACGTGGATGATCTCAGAAGCCACCTGCTGCCTCCTTCAGTTCTTTGGTGGCTACCTCCAGAATTTCCCCTCCTTGCCAGGAAAAGGAGGGAAAATACAGAGGTGGACTTGGCAGCACTGAGCTTGAAAAGCCATATTTAAGGTATTAATGCCTGTTGTGCCTCCGGAGTACAGTTTGTGCAAGATTAATGGATTCCTCGAGACGTAGCTTTGTGTCAATTCAAATGCAAAGACACAAAGGTCTACCTCTAACTTTATCCACCAAACAATAACAAGGACAGCCTGTCTTTTGCAGGAGGGAGTTAAAGATCATGGACATTTATTTCTGAAGCTGGCAAGGCTGGTACCCAACCATCATGCATTACGCAGGTCAAAATCCATCCTTTGCCCTTGGGAATGGACAGCGAACATTTTGGAGAGCTATTGCACCATCGCAGACAAGAGAGGAAGCCTCGTGACTGCCTTACCTGGCAGTGTTGGGCATGAGTCCCACCACTTTGTCATTGCTTCTCCTCCCTGTGTATCTGGGTGTGAGTTTTCTGGGACAGATCCTGTCCTCCACTGCATGTCTGACCATCATCTACTGCAACAGGGCTCTGTCCCAGCTAGAAGGTACAAAATAAAACCCAGTGCAAAGAGTGCAAAGGCAATGTAGGCAATACTTGGCATCCTCCACCATCACCTCATTCAGGGCCAGCTCAATCTCTTTAATTTTCTAAGTGGAATGACAGGAGGCTCCCCATAGAAATGAATATCTTTTCGTCTTGCTACTGCCCCCCATTAAAATGAATCATTTGATACCTGCTGTTGCCTTATCTGTCTCAGTTCTTGGGGTAAAATACCTCTGGGAACAAGAGTAAAAGTCACCAGTGAAGTTTAAAAATCTCTCAATAGACCAGAGTGACGTGCTTTCAGCTCCTTGGCATATGGTGCTGGGTATGAAGGGAGAATGGAAAATGTCTAATGGGGGACAGTAAAGCCCTGGGGAACGCACAGTCAAGCACAGTGCTCCATCTCTGCAGAAGTCATGATAAATGTTACCCTGCACCTTGGTGGCCCAAATGTTAGTGGAACACTTTGCAGCAGCACTTTGGAGATATAAACCTGAGGTCAAAGCCTGTTTGCTGAATGGGAAAAGGGAAAGGCCTTTTGGATTCAAGAGTCTCAGAAATCTACTTGGAGAACCCATAAGCTGTATCAGACATGCATGGAAAGGCTCAACCTCCCACGCTCAGAAGGACCAGCTCATTTAACACCCTTACTCCAGCGCATCCAATATGCTATAGAAATGATGTCAGAAAAGCGATTCTCATTGCTATGGCAAGATATGCTGAGAAGAATGAGAAATCTCAGACTCTTTTCACTGCTAAAGTACTTCAACCCAACTCTTCAGACCATTCATGTGCAGCACTGGTCACAGGATCATCCACAGGTTGGAGGGGACCCAAGAAGATGCCCCAAAGCTCTCCAACACCCCTCAACTTCCCACCTTTTAACACTCCAAGCAACACCATGCCAAGGCATCAACTGTCCTCTCTGTTTCCTGCTGTGGGGCCAGCTATGGGTGACAGGCCACAGTCTTGACAAGCAAACACACTTATGTAAACCAAGTAGCTTTGATTTGTCACTAAACATCAGGGAGTACCGGGGATAATTGGCAACCTCATTACATGAGGTTTAACTACTCTCCAGAAACAACAAACTATAATCATCATGTTGGTGCTTGAAATGAATTGTTTGGAACATTACAATCACCAAGGCCCCTTTTTCCAGTTGCAGCACCCTACAGAGACATGTTTTCAATTTGCAGTAAAGATGAGGAACACAGAAAGCAAAGTAATAAATTACAGGGGGGCTTACAGCCCAGTCCAGCTAGGACAGCACAGTGAGGGAAAGCCAAAAGGTAGTATTGAACCAAAACACTACTTTCTAATAGCAATGTAAGTAGCAAGCCTCAGATCTGAACAGAAAACAAAAGGCAAAATCTCCATCTGGCTTGATGAATAAGGGATAAAGAAAATAGTGCAAGTAGAAAGACAAAAATACCTCCTGAAATGAGGGAGCTTCTATAAAAGAGAATGTGGAGTAAGGCAAGAGGTGGTGAAGGTGAGTTTAATATGCCAAAGACCACATGGCCTTGACAAAATTAGTATCACAAAGGATATGAAAGAAAAGGATGACATCTATGTCGAAGAGGCTTCTTGACATATACAAGCTTGGAGCAACTGTAACATCATCCTGTATGGAAACCTGGTCCTTCTAGTCTAGTTTCTTGCCACCAACCTTTGCTCAGCTTCAGAGGGGGCCATAAATCTCCTTCATCGTGGAGGTCATGGCAAGGCACAGTATCTTTTTGGAGACAGACACGCTCTGCCTGACATCAGCTCAGCTTCTGCCCTGAAGTGTGCAGGTTGAAGACCTTTCTAAATTAATTAAAGCTTCTGGTAACAAAGATGCTGGCTTTAAAATTACCAAGAAGAACCTGCCAACAAAGCCTGCACCTTTGTGAAATCCAAGCCAAGGGAAACTGAGGCTGTTAGGATCTGTTGTGGGGCCTTTTACGATCACCTACCACCCCCTTACCTACGATTCGGAGTTCTTAGCAAGCCTTTTAGATGCTGGTAGGGAGCCAAGACCCAAATCCAAAGAGGCATTAAGGTCTTCGTACCCTTCTAGATCTCAATCAAAGACTCACCGCTCTGGTCATAAATGAAAGCACAGAAGGAGCCCTCTCCAAAAGGTTCTCACTATCACTCATTAGTCAGGACTTTGAAAGTATTCATGTTAGCCATTAATCCTTCTCAATCCTATGAACTTCCGTCAAGGACTACGGTCTCTCCATGGCCCAGGACCCCCCTGCACAGATGGGAGCTTTGTACTATGCGTCTGCTCCCAGAGAGCACTTTTGGGGAGAGAAATATGTGATTCAGAGCTGCTCCCTCTCTAGGTATTAAGCAGATTGGTACTCAGAGTAGGGAAGAACCGAACAGAAGACAGGACAGCTGTCAGCTGTACATCTCAGCTCTCTTATGCTCTTGGAAATGAAGCTGGACAAAACCCAAAACGTTTCCAAATCTAGGGAATCTGCAGGTTTGAAATTCATTTGATTCCACACTGAATTTTCTTTTAATTCCTTGTGAATGAGCCTCTCTCTCTGAACCTGAAGGATTCCATATCAATTTGAATCCTTTTAGGTTTTTAATCTCTCTTGCTAGACAGGCAGGCAGAATGTAATGAATTCCCAGTTTAAATCATTGCAAAACAAAATGCATTTAGAGCAGAGTGTTCCAGGGATGATAAAGGCAAGGAAGCATTCTGAAACCAAATTTCAATGGAACTGACCGCTCAATTCACCAGAAATGAAATTCCTGTATGGGAGAGAAAGAAAGATTTGAACAAAATATTTCCAAGCACGTCCTGGAGCAGGTGGTGGGTTAGAGGCAGCGTGTTAACAGTGAGTGAGAGGGCAAAGGCAGGACAGACACAAGCAGAGGGCACAGGTGCCCTGACACAGCCAAGCATTGTCTCGTGCGCCAACAGCAGAGAAGTCCCCAAGGCAGACCAGAGCTGGGAATGCAGAGCTGTGCCCACAGGCCAGCAAGGGCTGCTGCAGCCCATGCCTGACGTGCTTTCATAGAACATCCAGAGGTGCAGAGCTGGAACAACCCTGCCAGGCTGCCAGCTGAGACCAAAGAGCAATGGCAGCATTTATCCAACCTCTCCCTGCTATTAATCCTTCACTTCCCTGGGCTCCCAAATGGATTCATGTTGCTTAACTGAAATACTAATCAGGCAAAGTGTTCCTATGCCCATTCAGCAATGGAAAGCGCTCCCCAGGACAATCCCAAGATTTCCTGGCTGTGCAGAGCTGCTGTGCCAGTTACATGCTGCCTTTAATTGCCTCTTCACCTTGTGCCATTCAAAGACATGGATTTCATTTCAAGTTTGAAGCCCCTCTTCGTGGTGCCTCTTTTCCCAGCAGGAAAATACTCCTCAGGAGGAGATGTTGTGGTTTTCCAAAAGCTGGGCTCTCCCTCTTGTTTAGATCTTGAAAGAGATGTAAAAGCCACTGACTCTTTGAGCAGGTTGCTTTTTTACTATTTCTAGCTTTTTTGCAGGCTAAGGCTAGAGGAAGCCAAGGAATCTCACCCAGCCCTGCATCTCAGTGTCTCTCAGCAGATCCTGTAGTGTCTCGAGCATCCTCCCACGTGCCAGCTATGCCATGTTTTTAGCTGACAGTGTGTCTCCCACTGACAGCACCCTTCTCCCTCTCCTGCCATGTCCACTCGTTTGCATCAGCCACTGCAAGGTTTGAAAAAAACAAAAGAAAAAGCAATCAAACCCCTTCAATGGCCAAAAGGGAGACTCAGGTCAGCCTCTAGGGACGCACTGTTGACGTAAAGTGTGTTTGAACTATCAGTCCAGAGAAACAACTCTTCCTCCCCACACTGTGCACAGAAGATGTACAATCCACACCTCCAGACATGGACTTACACCAGCCTAGGGCTGAACTGCAGAGACAACACTGCCTACAAAGGAGTCAGAAGTATGGATACACAAACCCCAATGAACATTTCCACCTCCAACCCCATGTACAGGTACATCCTCCACTGTTCAGCTTCACACAACCTACAAACCCCAAAGCCCACAATATGAATGAAGACATGACTACACAGGCACATATGTATTTTTAACCTCTGTATATAATTATCAGTTCTTTTTATTTTAGGGAAAAGGGTAAACAGTTTATAGCATTCCCCAATGGAAACTTCGTGCAACCAACAGAGGAAGGATACAATGTCCCACCAAAATAGGAAGCACATATATATACATATATATATATATACACACACACATTTTAGCTGCTGGTAAAATTATCACAGAATCAGAGAATGGTTTCTGTTGGAAAGGACCTTAAAGCTCATCCAGTTCCAACTCCCCTGCCATAGGCAGGGACAGCTTCCACTAGACCAGGTTCCTCAATGGGTTAACTTATAATGTATATACACAGCATGACACAACCCATCACCTTAAACACAGCTTGTCAGGAATGAGTGAGCACATTTGCCTTCCCTTGCCTCACATGTCTGAACATCTCCAGACAGGCACTGCAGCAAACACGACTCTTGACCACATCCCAACTGCGACAATGGTGGCAAGGGACTTGAAAGCAGATGTCAGCTACCAACACCCTGTCATCTGTGACAGTCTCAAAGGCATAACTAAAAAGGTCATTCCTTGTCTTATTTGATGTGATATAAATTGCATTTCAAAGTCCATCTACAAAGAGACTTCTGGAATACTGCCTGATCTGAAATGGGGTTACCTGCAATGAGAAGGCTAACATGGAAGATTGTGGTGGCTCCTGATGTAATCAATACTGTGAAGCACACGGAAGTGGCAGTTCAATTTCTCTACTTGAGTGAACAACAGATGCTCTAGGAACCCTCCACAGCCTCTCTATGAGCAAGAAACTCAGCTTGCTCAGCACCATCCTTGGGCAGAACTGCCCTCCATGCAGCACACACATGCTATAGTCTTTCATTTTTCTGTATGAATACCCACAAAAACTTCCAGTACCTATTCCAAAAACATGGGGCCAGAAGCAGATGCTCTGATGAGTCCATGACAAAAGACACCCAATCATCCAAACAGATGTACCTTGGGAAAACCCCATTCCTTGAACTTGAGAAAAATGAGGATGAAAGGATGAAGAAATTAATTCTATGGATAATTTTTCAAACAATGTATCCCTTGACCTTTCTTTTGAAATTTCCCATCAAGTCGAGATTTCACATCTTTGAGCTTCCCTTAACGAACTACCGCATCAACTGTTCAAGGCACTTTTATACTTAAGAGCACATTCTTTTTCCCCCAAAGTCTCTTTTTCCTTCTACCTCATACGACTCCCAATTAAGGCAACTGCACAGGGAGTGATTTTTGTCCTCGTTTATCTAAATGCGATAGGCAGTAATGAAACCTCTCTCTGCCACAGTGACAGAGAGTGGGAAGCACCCACCAGTGCTACAGAACCACCCTCTCGGATGCAGGATTTTCCATTGCAGCCTACAGAAAGGATATCTGCCCCCCTTCTCCCACAGAATGCTTATCCTTAGCTCACCTTAAGTAGAACCAGGCCCATTTCCATCACTGCAGGACACATCATGGGGGTTTTTACAAACCATGCCACTTTGACGTTATTCTGGGCTGGTATCTACCTCTTCCCCATCCCAGTTGAAGAGCTGCGGTGGTAGCCACCACTCCTTGCTTTGTATGTGGGACTGCACTAAGCTGCAGCTCAGATGCTGGAAGCTTCCAATCTCTTTTAACTGTCCTTGCTGGCTCTCTCTCCATTTCAGGAGGCAGAGGGGAGCAGGACAGTTGGCTGGAGAGAAGTTCACAAATTGCTCTGGCAACTGTGTTCCCCTTCATTTTTCTATCAGCTCCACAGAACTATCGTGACTTTCTGAAGCTTTGAAGCTCAAAAAACCCCCAAACCTTTCAAGTGGAACAAAGTCTCTCTAAAATAAGGACAATGCCAGAGATAATTACAAGCTGGGGACTGAGATTTCAGGGTACTAAATTTAGGGGGGATTTTTTGGGGGGAGGTAGAGGTAGATAACCCAAATCAGAGACCCATTATAAACCCAACCTGTTGCTGACTGTCATGGAAAACATGGCAAGAGCCAATGTCTCACCTCGCAGCTGCTGGAAGCAGGTTGTGCTGCTCTCCCCATCCAGTGGGTGCCGCAGGACCCCGTTGCTTGGCTTGGGTCTCTCGTATTCCCTCTCAGGAAGCATGGCCTGCTCGCTCTCCCCGGCATGTTCTGGTCGCGGGGGCAAGGACTGCGGGAACCCGAACATGGGCAGGGATGAGAAGAAGAGTAAGGCACCACACAGCAGGAAGCCTCCCCACCATGCTCCGATCCACCGAGGGTCGTCTGGTGTTATGTCCAGCTTACCTGCAAGGGCAAACACACATGCACACATCAGGCTTGGCCTCGGGGAAGGGAATATGACAGCATTAATGATGCTGTAGGCTGGAAGATTGTTGTCGGTGGCTTTGCTGGGTGATGAGGGAGTCCCAGTCACAAAGTAGGGATCCCATACCCATTCCATGTGAGCTACCAGTGCATAATGACCTCCACATCCACAAGGTCCTTAGGACAAGCAGCCCATCACCTTGTCTATCTAGATGGTATATCCAGCTTCCGCAACACCCTATAATCAAAGCTTCTCTCCAGTGTCTTTGTCTCTGGCAGTTTTAGGAAGCTGCCATGCACCAGCCAGTGTCCCTGCTGGCACCAGTGGTTTGGACATCACTGTGACAGTGTGTCAACTGTGCACACACAGCTGACATACCTACTGGCACAAAGACCTGCACGGAGAAGCAGCAGCACAGACAAGGACACTGAATTCCATCCCAGCTCACCCTTTTTTCTCCAGGGGGTCAATACTCTCCCCGCTTTGAATTCACAGCAAAGGAGAGAGGCATTTGGGTTTTGTGGGCACCTGTGATTGTGTGGAGGGTGAAACAGTACTAAATACTGGAAAAGAAACCCACCCACTGTACCAAATAAGCTCAGAAAGAGAAATCATCAGAAAATGAAGAAAAGCAAAGTAAAAGGCCAGAGTATTCTGCAGGCCAACACTCAGTGGAGATACGGAAGAAGAAGGCTTCGGGCTCAGTTTGGGGGTATAAAAATAAACAGCAGGAGAAAGAAACTATGTTCCTAAGAGCTGCCTCACTGCCACAGCTGCTCTGGTGAAGGGTGCCTAGGGCCGGAGCTGACTCCTGTGGGAGACCCAGGTCCGTGTGACTGGAATAACAAGCTCCTCCGTTCATGATGTCTGTCTGGTTACCGCCACTCTGAAAAATCTCTCTCAAGTGAAGCAATCAAGTTGTCTCTCAAGCAGAGACGGGAGGGAACTCTTTTCTCCTTAGGGAAAATAACACGCAGCTCTCAAATATATATAAAGTGTGAAAAATAGTGCTTTGGAGGGACTGGATCCTTCTGCTGTTATTTCCTCCTGCCTGAAGTGCATTTTTTCATGTTCTTGGGAACACAGCCACGTGAAGAGCCACACAAACCAAAGCTGCCTTCATATCCCCTTACATAAACAGGTCCTGTATGGAGGGCTATATCGCAATGTGCCCTGGCACCCCACATGTGCAGCCCAAAATGGGGCTCAACCCTCTGGAGCTTGGTCTGCTCCTGCCATCCCAACATGCAAAGCAGAACCAGCTGCAATGTGGAGGCTCTTCCTATACAAATATAGGCAGAGGACAACTGCACCCCAGCCTTTGAATGACAGTGATGGACCACAGCCAAATCCAGCTGGATTTGAAATCACTATATCCTCCATGTAAGCTGCTGATTCACAGACCCTCCAGGCTTCTCAGAGAAAATGCTCCACTGTCCTCCTCTGTGGCTCTGTATTTGTCTGAGGCTTTTTGAGCTGTAAATATGGAACAGTGCCTTACGTTAAGAATGGCCAGATCACATCAAATTAACTTTTAAGCTAGGCCAGCGTATTGTCTCTGATGGTCACCAGCTGCATATGCCCAGAAAATCCACAAGAATAAAGTCAACATATACCTGATATTATACTTGTGATCTGTGGCTCAGAGGCTTTCTGAACTAGATCTGGTGTCGTGTTCGTTTTTCCCTCTATAAACTTCTCCAACTGTTTTTAAATCTATTTGTAGGCTCCTTATTCCCTATGGTGGGGAGCTCCACAGCTTCAATTGCTGGGAGAAGAAATATCTTCTTCTGCACATTCAGATCTTGAAGTAAATACGAGTTCCTCTGCCCACAGGACTAAGTGAGTCTTTAGCATATCTTTGCTAGAGCCAAGGAATGAAAAGGGACCATGTGGGGTTTGCCTGTGCTTAAAGTCTCAGCCATCAAAGAAGATACTTCTTTCCTGTTTGTTCCATATTATTTAGATGTCTTCAGCTTCCATGTGCATGAAGACCAAAAAAAGGCAGTAGTTCTTTTCCGGACGTGTGTAATTCTGTTCCAGCTTCTGCAAGGGTCAACCCCATCTGAACACATCCCGTGAAGACGTATTTGCAACCCCGCAGAACTGGAATGCACCCTCAAAGGGGTACAACACCCCTGTGGCAGGGTAAGAGCCTATGGGGTCAAATGGAGCTGAGAAATGTAGAAAAAGCATCTGAACAACTGAGGGAAAAGAACAAGGCATGAGGTTTGCAGTCTATAGCCAGAGGGCTTGGGGAGCAGCAAAGAACAGCCTGTCACACATTGCCCTCTGATGGCAAAGAGCTCGTAGTGCAGGTAGCAATAAAGCAGAATTTGCAGGGTTTTTTCTTACTGAAAAAAAAGGCAATTTGAAAACCATCTGCTTTAACCCAAACGCAGAGCCAAAGTGAGCAACAATTAGCACTGCTTTGGGGAACAGCAATAATGCTGTGGAACTGAACCCAAACGGGGTCATTGGTCTTACTGGTGTGCCCTCCATCGGAGAGCCTGGATGGATTTCCCAGGTCCTGGGGATGGCAGCTCTCCACATTTCATCCTGTGCTTCGGACAGAGCTCCCCTGGCAAGACTATGTGCATGGCTAGCTAGTGTGCCCTGCCACAGTGACATTGCAAGGTACCCTCTAAGAGCTGTGCTGAAACCCACCTCGCAGTAGAAAAGCCCACGGAAAGGAACTAATTTTAGCTACTATGAATCTCTTATCAATGGGATCAAGTTGAAAACCTTTGAATCCCAGTCATAAAACCCCTCGAGAAGTGACACCCATACATGCAAGAGGCACAAGGCAGAACAATAAAAATGTTTCCTGCTTATAAGCATCAACATTCTTGTCCTACTGATACATTACCATATTTGATTTGAAATCAAATTCAGATCTCCTTACTTGTGTCAATGAAGACAGCATCCACATAGATTTTGGTACAGAAGGAGCCCAAGATAAATCCACAGGCTGGTCCAAATACCAGCATCGTAAACAGGATCCCTACAAGGAGAGAGAAAAGAGAGAATCAGTACTGGGCTCAGGTTATTCATTGTAAGTTGTTCTGCTTGTCTCCTGCAAGATGCTATTGCCCTGCTGATGTCAAATACCTGTGTCAAACGCTTCAGGCAAAACAGCAGCTTAAGTGCCTTTTGCTTTTCCATATGTCTTCAGGAAAAAGAATAGATGGAGCTGTGATAATGCTGAAACTCTACTGAGCTGGGAAGATGCTGGATATATACCATGTTTTGGCTGCTTGGAAAGCACAGGGTAAAGCAGCTCCCATGGGGAAGTCTTTACCTTTGCCACCTCCAGCTAAATTCCTGGTAGACAGGGTTATTTTCAGAATTCAGGGCCAGCAAATCTATGAAATGCTGCATTGTCACAGACTGACGGCTGAAGTCCTTTTACAGAGGCAAAAGCACTCTTTCATAGCCATGAAGCCCTTCTTCCCACAGTACCTACATGGCAAATATTCCCCAAGGAGCACGGCTCTTCCATCCTCTCACAACTGCTCACTCCTCCTGCAAAACCCATGTGAAATTGCCAGTGTAATGCCAGGCAAACAGCTATTATGAGTAAATTACTTATTTGCTTCAATACAATATTTAGAAGCATTTATTCTCACTCCCATTTTGGCTCTGAAACAGGAATGCTACAGGCACACTGCCAGCTCTCAATTATGCAGGGCAGAAAGGCAGGGGGACACAAGGATAATCCAGAAAAAGCAGCAACAAAGATAACATAAAACATTTGTAAATTAAACAATAGGAACATATCTGGTACCTTCACATTTGGGATAGAAAACCAAGAAGTCTCCAAGGACCCTTGTTAATGGCTTTCTGAAGGAAGCAGGGGCAAGTCTGAGCAGCAAGGAGCAGAGCAAGTGCCTGTTTGTTTGCTCTGGAGCAGAGAACTGCTGATGAACCCTCTCAGGCGGCAGCTCTTCAGGACCCTCACAGTGATGTGGCTGCCTGTGCTGGCATAACTCTTGGTGTTACTGCACTTCAGAAATGTCTTATAAAGGAGCTTATTCACATCTGGATGCTTTGCTTGCTGTCCTTCATCATCAGGGTACATCCCACATCCAAATCTCTCTGGAGGATGCTGCCTGGCATCTCGGTGCATTCATAATGCACTTCATCATAGCCATTTCAGCCCTCAGGTTCCTTAAGTGGAAACTTTTCGTTTCCAAGTTCTGTTTCTGCGCATTTCTCAGGAGTTGGATAAATGATTGTACCTGTAAAATATTCCCAGCAGACCACAAGCCCTATGCAAGTCAAACCTCTCCTGCTGATGACAGCTTAGCCAAGTGGGATAAGATGGTATGGTGATAGGTAACTTCACCTTCATTTTTCAAATGCAGAGTGCAAACTAATTCCTCCAGGTTTGTGGCACCATGACTTGGCTGAATTAATAACTAGCTACAAAGCAACGGTGTCTCTAGCCAGCCACTCACGCAGAATCCCAGCATGTGAAAGCCTTCACAGCCATCACCTACAGAAGCAAGAGGGAGAAGCAAAGGTGGTGGAAGGAAAATAGTGTCAGGTTGTAGCAGCTGCAGTAAGAGATCACTGCTGTCAGGACAGTGGCAGAAACTGCCATCCCTTGCCCTGTCCCTGATAAAACTCAAAGCTGCAGCAGTGGCACTGCATCACAGCCCATGCTGCCCACTTGAATTAGTCCCCAGGGTCTCTCTCATGATGTCCAGGTCAGCAGTGGGGCAAGCCACCTCCCCTCCTGCAGTCACCTTGCCCCATGGCACTGTGGTTTTGCTCCATGATCCAGTAGTAAGTTGGGGAATCTGTGCTCCTCAATCAACAGAGCTGCTTAAGAAGCCCAAGTCTTGCTCCGGGAATATGTGAAGCCTCTTGTGGGAGATACCAGTCCCATCTTGTGGGATGTGAAATTAGGGAAGAGACAGGTTGAGGAACCAAGGAAAGGCATTTATTTCCCCAGCACCACCTCCCTCCTTCCCAGCCCCAAAGCTTGAGGCTATAACGTTTCCAGTGGCATTTCACGAAACATCCACATTTCGTCTTTTTGCTCACTAGATGGCATCAGTGTTTGACATTCATCCCACAAGAGCCACGTGGAGCAGGCTGGGTGCCGGCAGCCCATCCCAGCTCCCCAAACACTTCCAATCATGTTACTGGGGGTCCTATAGCCCTGGGAGGATCGGATTGATGGGAGGGTGCTGCCCTCACCCATGTATCTGCCATATGTGCAATCGGGTTGTGCCCTCTGGCTGTTTGCACGCAGGAAATCACCGATTTTAGGACAAAATTTTTAGTCTAAAAGTTAAAACAGCATCTAGCAGAGATGGCCATGGCTATTACCCTGATGAACAGACAATCAAAGACCAGGTTAATCTTTTGTGACTGCACATTAATTATGAAATCCTATGTAATTATGATCAAACATGTAAGGACACACTGGACCTCATGCTGGCTTCAGTAGTGCCTGGGGCAGTGGCAAATAGAGCCCATATTTTGGATGTATCAATGTCAGGTGGAAGAGGGTCAGAAGCTTGTCCTGTGATGATCTCTACGCCACAGGCAGGTTGTCAGACCATGTGAATACAGTCTAAACCACAGAACTGGAGTGTGTTTCATGGAGCAAAGGGTGAGGCAAAGAACGTCGAGAAAGATCATCCTTCACTACAAAACTCCAGGGAATATTTTCCCCTTTTTCCAAAGCAGAAGAGAGCAGGGACCTTTGGATGGTGACCCAGCAGCAGCATGGAGATGCTGGCAGATGCACTTAGCTCTAACAAAAAGCAAACACTAAGAAAGCTGCGGCCAATGCAGGCACTTGCACCAGAGACAGATGGATGCTGCCCCTCCTCTCACTGTCTGCACCGCATGGCAAGCCACCACTTCAGGAACAAGCCGTGTCCTCAGTTATTAAAACACCACATTTCATACACTGGTGGCTGCAAGCTTTACCTGCTCCGCAGTGGCCTCGCTAGAGGGCAATGTGGGATAGAACATCCACTGAACAGGGAAACGGATATCTAGGATCTTACTGTACAATAGGAAATCATTATCCGCCTCCAGCTTAAGAAACCCTCAGGTAAATTGTGTTTTTACTTTCCCTATCGTTTGTCTTAAAACCAACAAAACAACTGGATCATTCCACACCCTTTTCGTCATCTTTTTTTTTGCGGCTCCAATGAAATCCTACCATTACATAATAGTATTTTGCACTTTATCTCACAAATCAAACGGGTTTTGGAGAAGCCGAAGACTTTGGATAGTTGAGTGCCTGTGCAGAACTAGACAATGCTCAGAGATCAGCAGAGCACACTGTTGGGCACAAGAATTAGGCTATTAGGCAATTGGGATAGTGCCTGTGGTTGAACATTTATGTGGAATTGAGGGCTCAAGGGGAATTTGCCAAATCAGTACTAGCTTAAGACATCCCCCCTCTTTTGGGAAATTCTGCACCATTGTTAGTCACCCTGCTATTAGGAAAACACTTTCCACATAATCCACTTCAGCCACACAACCACAAAGCTGCTGCTTAGTAGGGAAGGTTTAGCAAAACCCCTTTTCCTGGACCTGATGCTGCTGCTAAGTATAAGGATGCGCTAAACTTGATATCTTTAACACCACTTGCTAGATCTGTTCACATGTTTCCCTCTAACTTTGACGGAGCCAGAGGGCACTAATACCAAAAGCAAAGAGATCAAAGGTCTAATCTTGGCTCCATCAGTCCCTTGCAAAACTTCCACTATCAGAATAGGATACTGCAGCCTCTTCCCTTTCATTCTCAGCTTAAAGTTTATTTATGTGGCTCAGATCAGCTCATTAATAAACATCCTCCTCCAGCATACTGCTCTGGAGAGAAACATTTCTTGATCTGCAGGGCTGCTTTGCCTCTTCCAAGGGGTCTATGCTTGGTCCTGCATCCAATGCTTCAAGAAGGAGCTAGGCATATCCCCAGTGTCATTAGCCCTACAGAGTCATCTTAGTGGTAACTAAGATGAAAAAGGTTTCTCCTCTGCGCAATTGGTATTTTCTTATTTGTAATCTTAGAATTAACCCTTACCAAATTATGGCAATTCTTACACATACTCAAGAGATGTGAATTAAAAACAAGAATGACCCTGCTTCAGGACAATTCCAACACTCTGTTCGATAACTCACAAACACTTCACTGCAGTTTGGTCCCTTTTAAAGCACAGTTACATCTGATTTTGAAAAGATCTATTCATTTTCAGCTTTCCTGCTCTATCCTCTTCACCAGTCTCCCTGCCTCCCCAAAAGCCAGAAGAAAAAAACAGAAGCAAGACAGGCTGGACTGAGAAATCTTTTCCTGCCCATCTCCTCAAGCGGAGCAATTTTCCAAATCCCACTTTGTCCTAACAGACATTTTTCAGCGGCTGAGGAAAGGATGGGGACAGAGTGGCGTATACAATCTGACATTTTGTGATGGGATTTTATCACTAGTAATGCCCAGGACTGACAATGCAGTTTTCCATTCAAGCAAAGCTGCAGCAGGTACCACTACATCTGTGGAGAAACTGTGTCAGAGATGCTCAGTCAGTCATGCAAAGTGCACAAGAACCAAGTTACAAAGGCAGGGAGATAAAGGATGTCAGTATTTCAGTAATAAAGAGATGTCCCTTGGTGATCCAAGCTGCTTTCTAGCAGCAACAGGATCCCAAAACACAAGCGAACTTGTGTTGCTCACAGCATGATACCGGCAAAGCATAAACTTGAACCCTGTTATAAATTAACTGGGAACAATATCTGCCAGCAGAAACCCTCCTGGCTGTAAATAAGACATCGAGGGAGATGCAGAAAGGTTTCCCAGCCTCACCAAGGTGAGCAAGGAGGCATCTCAGGTACAGTTCACCGAGGAGCAAGAGCAGGTTCAGTGAACAGTCAGGGGCTGAGAAGAAAAAGCACAGTCGGCTAAAGAACACCAGTTACTGTGCTTCAAAGCCTCATCCCACCAGGGGCTGAGACCGCAAAATCTGGTTTAGAGAGCTGCTAACAAGTGCCAGGTGAAGGTGAACTGGGAAGGTGAGACAGGAGGAGGAAACGCAGCATCTCCCATGTCAGGACAGCACACAGGGCTCTCACAGCAGGAGCCATTCCCCTTAATGAAGCAGCACGTATTTCCCGTCATGCCTCCATTTCTACTTCCCACTCCCCTTCTGATACAGTGTTTTCCCATATCTGCTCTCCTCTGTCTACATGCTTAGTTTCTTTATATGAAACCCTGAAGCAAAATGCTCAGGAGTCTGAGTTTTGTTTTGCTTTATAGAGAAATTAATGCGCTTTGTAAAGGGATTTAGTGAATAATGGTAGGAACGTCAGAAGTATCCTATAACATGGAGAAATGAGAAAATGAAAAAGTTACGTTAGGCTGTCATCTTGTCCTATCCCACATTCCTCCTAAGTCCCAGTATGAAGCATTACAGGACTTGAACTTTATTTTGCCTAGATATAGACTATGCAATGTCTCTCAGCAGAGTATTTCTGACTTAAACCTCACAATGTTTAGATACAAATAAAGGGCTGCTTCAGGAACACACCTGAATCAAGCTCTCTGGCTTCAAAGGAACTGCCCCAGGAACACAGGAGAAGGTGCTAAACCAAGAGTTTATCTCCAGAGATATTGAAGACTTCTGTTCGTGTTTGCCTTATTATTGATATGGTCCAAACATCAAATCTCCCAGCCAAGAGTCACTGCCACTTCCACTAACCAGCATGACATCCTTCTTCATACCTTTGCTCTGTGCATTGGGTGCCACATGTCTAATGTTCAGCTTAAAGCCCAGGTTTTAGAGATGGGTGATTTGGTGAGCATCTTGGCTCAGTACCCAAGAATCCACCTCCCACTGCAGACCCATCTCCCAGCTCTGCACAGCATCCTGCTGCCAGGACTGAACTGTTATTCCTATTTGGTAGCTGGTTTAAAGCCTACCTTGAGCACACCTTCGTAAGCTTCAGTCACCAGTGCAAGCAAGACCCTGAGCCCAAGGGTTACCAACCTTTCTGACCTTAGCAAGTGGCAGATTGAGATGTGACTGAGAAGCACTTACTCTGGGGAGAGAAGTGCTTAGCTAGAGGAGAGAAAAGGGGAAGGGAGGTTACACCAAGAAAAAAGCATTTAGAGTTTGCTTGAGTCATCCAGACACTTCTGCAAAACACTGCTTAGTATTTACTGGGTCACCCTTCTAGGAAGGGCTGCATTGCTCCAGCCTGCTCCTCCATGACCATGCAGGCAGTTGAACTAGATGTGCTTAAGCACCAGAGAGTTAAATAACCACTACAACATTCCTTGAAACTGGCAAAAGCAGTGACACTTCCAAACTCGCCCACAAAGCCATGACCCAGATGCCCAAAGCACCTTCACTGCTTTTAGCTGTGAAGTAGTTGAATATGGACCATCAGCAGTGAATTACACAGCATATCCCAATCGTGGGCAAACCCCTTCTGTTTTTATTTAGCCATGGAGATGCCACTGATATCTGCTGGGCTTATGGCCCCCTTGAGCCAGGCTGCTCCTTCCTTGCCATTTCCATGAAATTTAGAGTGTAGGAGGTTATGCACTGAGCTCCTAATGAGCACATTTTCAGCAAAGCATATTCCCCCTTGTACCACCAAGGGACAGCTTTGGTGGGCAAAAAGCTGATCTGTTTGGGAGATCTGGGAAACTCCTTTCACTGCAAAGCTAGTGCTGCCACTGCATCCAGTAACTGCATCCCCATGCAGGAATGGAAAGAGAAGTGAAACGTGTTCTCTGGCAAGGACCACAGTGGTTCAGTGACTGTCACAAAACACATGCACAGGCTATGTGTAGGAGAACAGAGTACACACAAACACTGCCATAGCCCAAGGGATGCTGCTGTGGGTGTGGGCAAGCATCCCGCTTGGGAACACCATCCCCAGCCTCCTGCCTGCTGCAGGAGTGAGCTCTTTCTAACAGCACAAAGGGAACTGGCTTTGCAAAGCACGAGATAATCTCAAAACCCTGCTTGTCCCACATTTCCCACGGCATGGAGGACAGGGCAGGCCAATGCAAAGGGATTACTGGAATACTGTAATTCATGTGCTCCACAGCCTTCCCTTAAAGAGACACCACCTCAGCTCAGCCTACGAGAATCAAAGATGTACTGGTACAGGCTGGAGATGCTGTAGCCTCCTGCACTAAAGGTACCGGCCTTTAAAAGCTTGAGTTAAAAGCTTCTGCCCTGGTACCTGATGGGCAGAGCCCATCGCTTCAGTGGGTTTTCTCTGATTTCTATCCGTTGACATAGCCTCCAAAACACACAGTAAGGGTAGGGGGAGGCTGGTTCTGAGCCAGATGGCTTCTTCCTGCAGCAAAATCCGCTGGAGTCATCATTCACTGCCCATCCTCCCTGGCAGGCAGCGTGTCCACGAGCTGCCCCGTTCCCACACTGGTGCAGGGATGCCTGCATTCCCACAGAGCCCCGCAACAGCTCTCAACCCCCGACCTCTGCTTCCCAGCTTTCCTGGAAACAGCTTTCCTCATTTACCATGGGAAGATGTCGTTTTTCCTGCTGCTCAATTCTTTGTCTACACAACCAATTGTCCATCACCACCTCCTGCTTCTTATTGCTCCTGCTTATTCGTGACTGTAGGAAACCTGAATAGGTGGTGTTGGACCAACAACATGTTTTGATTTGCTCTGCTTCCTCGATGCAACCACTGAAGCGGAGGGAATGTTCAAACAATCCTGACAGATGTTCCCAAGTGCCTGCAGCTGTCAATTAATGAGGAGCAACTTTGGGATAATTCACTTTAATGTTTAGTCTTTGTTCTGATGGAGTTCAAAGTGTTTCCAGCCCTGTATTAGTATGAGATGAGGTAGGGAGGAGGGAAGAGAGTGGAGAGTTTCTCCCACCTATACAATAGCACATATAGTATTTATTAGTTTTGCCTCCAGGAGCTCAACACTAGTAGACCCCATTGGATGAGGACATCTATTCAGGGTTGCCCAAGTGATGCCAGAGACTGCAAAGGATGTCCTGCACTCCTGAGTTAGTGAGAAACTGAATTCCTTGCTTAGCCATGACTTTCCCCTGTGGACCATTCACTGCATCTCATTGTTGTTCCACCTTTTAATAAAGGCCAGTCCCTCCCTGTGCAATGCTGCAAGATGTGTGAATATGACACAGCGCTTTAGTTACGAGGGACACAAAACACATTAGAACAAACATCTGAATTTTGGTTCTGAGCTCTTCTCATTGATTCCACAGTAACAGCTCATTGCCTGCATTTGTGTGCAACACCACACCTGGAAAAAGACCTGACAGTGCTGTCATGAGATATCCTATTTCTCACTGTTGGACCTGCAGCTGCTTTTGGCCCATGAAACAGTTCCAACAAGCAGCAAGCCTGCAGAGCAGAAGTGTTGGATTGAATCTGACTTCTCCCGTTTTTGTGAGACTATTTGTTATGGAACCCATAGAGGGCTTCAGCACTTGATTGCCCTGCCTTGAGCCAGTGAAATAAATTATTTCCTAGTTTGAAATCAGGCAGCTTTGGACATCTCTTGTCACCTTCTTCCCCTCTTCTCCTGTCAAACCTTTCCATCAATTTACCAAATCCCCTTCTGCAGCCTGTAAAATCACCTTCTGCTTCATGAAGATTCACTTTTTTAAATGCAAACTACTCACCATGGTTATGAAAATGCTGCAGAATGACTTCTTTACACCTGTGTTTAATAAGATTTAATGATTATATCTAAGGCTGACTGGGGGGGTTCATTTACTTTTACTACAGATAAAGCAAACTCCTAATGTGATTCCTCTAGGTCTGCAGAGAGAGATGATGGCCTTCCTCTTGCCTGCTACTTAACTTCTTCACAGCACAGTTCTTTGTTCTGGCTTATGTTTAGCATTCAGATGTTAATCCCTAAAGAGGCTGCTAGGATTTGCAGGTACCTTACATGGAGGATTTTGCCCAGACTACCAGTGTCCCTTTAAATATTGATTTCCATCAGAATTCAGAGTTTATCCACGGAAATGTCTGCTGACTTTGAGCTGAACTCTGATTCCTATAAGCGGGTATTTTGCCTGGTGATCTATCCCGCATTTTCAATTATAACCAAGCCTTAAGTTTGTTTTATCAGCAAATCCCTGTCCCCAGCATGATCAAGGCTACATTTGAAAGGATCAATGTTATACCAACAACTGAAAGTCCTGGGGGATCCTGATGAGCACACATACTGTTTGCAGAGCAGCACAAAAAGTGATTGAACTTTCGCATTAGGAGCACAAGCTCAGCATCCAGCCCCGAATTTTCCATAAGGACTAAGTGTACTTCTGATGGCTCAAACCGCCACCCATTCACTGGCTTGTGTCCTCATTCTGATAAGCACAGAAATAAAGAAACCCTCACAAAACCAAACCCAAACCAACCAAACCCAGCCCAGAGCCCTACTGGTATCAGCCTTTAGGTCCCTGCTTTGTCCAGCCGCTGAAATAGCATCAAGATTGCAGAGAAACAAATCACACAATGGCAAAGGCTCCACAACCCTCAATACTGCATTTGCAAGCAAAACAAAAATTCAAGTAGCCACAATCTATGAGCTCTGCAAGGAGCGGATGCTCCCACTACAAGTCTTGGGATTACTTTGGTCCCGGCAGTTGACACTGGGAGCAAACTATACCCCACTCCTGAGTTTTCCTTCTCAGCATCCCAGTACCCTTCCAGGCAGTGGAGGGACTGCTTGCTCTATTTCTCTCCTTCCTGATGAGAAGCCAGAGGAGAAATTTGCTTATGCTAATCAATCCCTGGCATCAGTCATTCGAGACACTAATCCACTGGCAATCTCCATCAGTCTCTGCATATTTAACAAAAGCAGTGAACACTCATGGAGGATTATGAATGCAGTGGCATTGTTACAGCAGTGTTTTCCTACTTAAGCTGCAATCACTCTGATGCCCTGTCTCCTAATATTTACATACACTCTACATATAAACAACCTGCAGAATAGCATCAGACCATGCAAGCATCCTGGTCAGATACTGCTTATAAAAACACATGCACCACGTGGTGATTTAACAGATCTCCCCGCATTGTACAATGTGTCTCCATTGCTCCCTGTCAAAATGCAGATGGTAATGCTTTATTTATGTAAAGCAGCATCCTTGAAGATATACATATTGCTTAATGCTCATTAAAGATACATCTCTTGCTCCAAAGGATTTACAGGTAGCTTGGGCATACATTGCAAGAGATTAGAGACTCCGGCTAGGTTAGGTAAACTGAAAAAGAGCTTAATAGCCCAGTTTTTCAACACTTTCTGCAAACAGCAAAGAAAGAAAGAAACAAAACGAGTTTTTGTCTAGTCTGGTGTATCACTGAAATTTGTTGCTTATCACATCAGAGAAAGTCAACTCAGTTTAAAAAGCAGCTGTAAGAACGTACTCAACCACATGGTGCAATCCCAGGGAAGGCTATGTACACCCTGACACATGAGCCCACGAGACACAGGCTCCACACCTTCAAAGTAAGATGAAAACACATCTGCCACAGCTGTAGCTTTGAACTAGCCATTTCCATCTTTCAAGCCTATTTTTTCCAAGCTAATTACCTTGGGAAGCAGCCACCAAATAGGTTCTGGAAGAAGAGAAGATAGGCTCAAATGCCAAATACACTCTTTAAAGGGTTTAAGTCAGACGCCTTCGAGCTGTGCTCATCTCCTCCCAGCCCTTAAACACAAACGCCTGTTTTACCAAATCTGTGGTGCTGCTTCCACAAAAGGCGGACAGTTTTCCTTGCACCATTTCCAAGGAATTGGGCCAACAGTAGGTTAGTATGGAAATGCACTTCCAGGGCACTTTTCCTTCTCCACAGGACTGCAATTCTCCTCTGAATGTGCTGATTTCTCATTTAACATCAGGTGGTTTTAATCCTACACAGGCATTCAGCGGAAGGTTTCCCTGCGGAAACCCTGTGGCAGGGGGCTGGAACTGGATGATCTTTAAGGTCCCTTCCAACCTAAACCAATCCATGATGCATTAGACAACAGTACAAGAACCATCCTATCCCTGTTCCCCTGCTCGGACAAGCTGCCCACCCCACCTGTGAGATCAACCAACAATGTACAGGAGCCCCTTTTGAGCCTCCTGACCATTCTTATCTCCATCACTTGAATTCTTTACCAGCCAGCACCTCTCCTCCCACCTTATATGCTAAAATATGACTGAGAGCACAATGAGCTACTCACACATCCAGGACAAATCTCAGAGCCTGAAAACTGGGAATTTTGGCATCAGTTTGGAGGTTGGTGTGACACCACCTTCCTTTTCTGTTTATTTATTTCTGAAGCTGTGCACTGCATTCAGCACAGACGTAACACATTTCTTTGAGGATAAAGCTGCCAGGACTGCCTCCCTCTCATTTTAACCTCAATCCTGGGGGTATCCCTTTCCCATCCCACATACCTTAAAATGAGAAAACAGCAAGTTCCGTTTCAAACTGACATTTTATGTCAATACAGACAGCTTGCTGCTTTTCTAAGCAATGATGCAGTTGAGAAGAAACGCTCAGCTGTTTCCTCCCTGTTGGATCTTCTCCACGCTGTTTGAAAGGCTATTCCCTGCAAAGTCCCCACTTCTCCTTCCCACCTCACACCTGACTGCAGCAGAAGACCACTGCATTTCTAGTCCTTTTAATGCCTCGAACTTGGTGTGTGCCATTTCCTCCTTGTGCTGACAGCACCTGGGTGTCAAGGCCTCCCCTCTGAGCATCAGTCAGAGAAGGTATTTTCCACTCATTCAGTCTGGTATGGTGCTGGATACACCAACAGCCTGCAGCTTTCCAGCTGATCAAGCTGCTATACACACACATAGCTCTCCATCCCAAACACAGCATCTGCCACAGAATCAGTCTCTGGAACATAGGTGGAAAATTTCTGCTGTTCAGGCATTTCTGTGCAAGGGAAAATCTCCCATTGCCTTGCAGTCCCTATCCCCCTGCTCCAGAGCTCCCAGCTCAGCCACTGGCTCCCAGGAAATATTATCTGTTCTATATTTTTTTTTTTCCTTTTTTTCATGTTTTTGGAGTTTTTTTTAAATTTCAAGAAGTCTGGAGGAAAATCTCAGGACAATTAAACAGCAACATAATAGATGGGTTTGGCTCCTCTGCAAAGGAAAGCAGGAAGAAAAGAATGGCTGAAAAGCAACGGTTCCCCAAGAACTGTCTGAGCAGCCCCCTGCCCTTCCAAAAGCCATCAGCAAAACACCCATTGTGCAAGAGCAGTTTCCACATCTTTTGTGATGTCTCTTCAATCTCCCTTTGCCTGGCGACTGCTCAGTACAGACTATGCTGCACCGTGGAGCGCACTTCCCACTAGTAGTGGGGAAGCCCATCCTAAATTCCTGAAACAAGAAGAGGCCTGGGAATCACTGGTGATGCCAGGCAAGCTGCTGGGAACCTTGTACTGATCAGTTATCTGTACCAAACATTAAGGAAAGTGCTGCACTTTCTTCTGTAGAATAGATTTAATCTGGTCTAATAATGGTTGAGCCTTCAGGAAGAAAAGGAAATTAAAAACAAAACTTCTGTTGCTCCACTTCCTCCTATTGCAAACACCACTGGAGAAAAGTGTTTGCTCTTGACAATAGTCATTCTTTGCACTGACCCAAATCTCACTGAGGTTTATGGGAACACTTGCACTGGCTTTGGATCAAATCCACCTTTTGCTTTTCACAGAACATGGCCAGACATTTAGGGTGCTAGCCTAGGAGCTGACGGAGCCACTGGTTGACAACAGGATCCTTGCATTTCTTTCCATCCATATCCTTCCTTCGAGGTCTCTCACTATAAAGGGATGCTCAGCCCTTGGCCGTGTACAAATCACAGCTCCACCTACTTTGTTGGGACAGTGGCAGGAGCGTGCTGAGGTCTCATCTGTAGGATCGCTGTGGGCAATGTGAGGTTGTGGCTCCAGATGTGCTCTGCTCCATGGCAATCTTAACTTCTCCACGGACTCTGCAAACTTCTTGGCAAGAGAAATTTGGGAAGTCTTAATACATACTTCCTATGGATGGCACAGTATGGTGTTCCGACAAAACACCTCAGAGCAGGCCCAGGCAAACCCCTCTAAATGTCTCGCCTCACTCACCCCAAAGAGTGAAGCCTGAGAGATGCCAGATGTTAGTCTGTTCTGGAGGATGGGGAGGCTGCCTGGGTGCAGGATAATCCCCCAATCTACGATTACTTCCAATATAATTTCTAGCAGTCAGTTACATTCTAAGCACAAACCCTGGAGGCTGGATCCAGAGGACTATGCTCCTGTTAGAGTGATGTTCAGCATGTCATCCCTAGTGCCCAGCCTTCCCTCTGCTTCCCAAACTTAGATGCCATGTGGAGGTTTCTCACAAAGCTGGAAGTCATGGGGAGCTGCCAGCCCCTCTAGTGCTGCTTTCATAAAGATATTGAGGACGCCGTCCCTGAAGAATCTCTTTCCCCCCAGGAGAGAGAACAGCTGCTGCTATCATTATGGGCTTGTCTCCCTTAATTACGTATCCACAGCCACAGCGGAAAGACAAAAACAAAGCCCTTTTCCAGGCCTCCAGGAAAGAGAAGGATGTAGGCTCTGGAAGAAGACCGCAATTCTATCCCACAGTAGACCCGGGACAGCCTTTTAGGTTGGGAAGTGAATTAGAAGCACCTAAATATCCTATTTACATTCAAACATATCATAATGGCCCAGTTAAAGGTATTCAGTGGGAGGCAGTCCTCGCTTGGAGGAAACAATCTTAGTGGGACAGGTAGGATGAACATAGAAAGGTGCAAGATACCCTGTTGTGACTGAAACAGGACCTCTAAAACTGTTCCGGTACTCATCTCTTCCCCCATGCTCAACCACCTTTCAATAGCTGCTGTGGCTCTGCATGGTCACTCTCTTGGGAGTAATGGCTTAGTGCTAAGTGCCCAATTCCGACTTTGTTCAGAGATGTCCTCTAGATTTGCTACTTTTTGTTGGGGTTCATGTTTTCAAGAGGCTGGAAGTTCAGGTTGGTTTGGTTCTTGTTGTTTGGTTTAAACCAAATGAAATTAACTTTGTTTTTTAAATTAATACAAGCCTCTTAATTCCCAAGCCTTTCCCTTCAAGCTACTTTTCTTTGTAAATATTCCTTCATCCTGGTTAGATGAAAAAGAGATTGCACAGAACCAAGTAACTGCAAATGTCAGAGTAGTACTCCTAAAAGTCACTCTGGTACTGCCACTCACTGGCTCCTGCCCATCTCCAACTTGGCTCTATTAATGAAATCATGGGGACTCTCATTTCCCTGACTCTGCTTCCAGCCATCACCTCCTGGAAGAAGTTAACCCCTTAAGACTGCTCGGAAAATGAAACAAGATTCAGACAACTGAACTATTCTGGCAGGACTTCAGCTGGATTAAGGGGCTCACAAAGCTTGTTACCACCCATAAGCTGCAAGTCCTGCCAGCCAAACTGCCAGTGCTAGCATTTCCAAGCCCAGTCCTGTTAAGTGCTCCACATTAAGATAGTCATACTTTTAAATAATAATGCTGAAAGAACTGCTACAGGGAGGAATCCGACAGAGCATATGACAGGAGGCCTCAAACTGTAATTTCCAAACCACCTGCTTCTTATATTGTCATTCCATACAGTTTATCTTTATTGCAAAGTCCGGTGAAGTGAAACTGGTCAGAAAGCTTTTGACAGACCAGTGTGCACTGGAAACATACAGCAGATGAAGTCAGGAGGCTTTATGAGACTATGGCTGCTTATACTTTGAGTTTTGGGAAGAGAGAAAAGAAGGACAAGATGTTGAAAATGCTTCTTCTTGGAATTTCAAACTGGAACACGTGATTATATTTTGGGGTTTGGAAAAACTTCATCACTTTCATGGGATGAATTTTCATGCTGCATGATAGGATGAGAAAGTTGGAGCTGTTCAGCCCGGAGAAGAGAAGGCTGCGTGGAGACCTCAGAGCAGCCTTCCAGTATCTGAAGGGGGCCTATAGGGATGCTGGGGAGG
>JAOEHY010035522.1:0-19562 GCA_025447955.1 Psilopsiagon aurifrons | reverse complement strand
ATGAGGAAGAAGTTCTTTACTGTAAGGGTGGTGAGGCACTGGAATGGGTTGCCCAGGGAAGCAGTGAATGCTCCATCCCTGACAGTGTTCAAGGCCAGGTTGGACATAGCCTTGGGCGGCATAGTTTAGTGTGAGGTGTCCCTTCCCATGGCAGGGGGATTGGAACTGGATGATCTTAAGGTCCTTTCCAACCCTAACTAATCTATGATTCTATGTGATCCTACGTTATCGCATGACTTTCTACAATAAACAAAACCACTAAAGACTTTCTCAATAAAACCTTCCAAAATGGATATTGCAAATTTTCACTCAGATAAAAACCTTTTAGATGCTTTATTGGGGGGAGAGAGAGAAGTTTAGGGGTTTTTCCTGTCTCCAGAAAGGTGCCAACCAGCCTTCATTTCTGGGTTATCTCACAGGGAGCCATTCCTCTGCCGCATTAGGATTGCCAGAACTAGGGTGTTTGGCAGGAAGGATGGCTTACTGACTCCAGGCAGCAGGGGCACATTAGGGACAGCAAGTTGCATATAAACAGCGCACAGATTTGATCATCAGGCATTAGTTCTCCACGCTAGCAATCTCAGCATTGCTCCTGAGGGGTTATGTTTTTCATTATGTAGCATTTGCGCTACTCATAATTGTCGTGGTTTAATCCCAGCAGCAACTAAGCACCACTCAGCCTCTTGCTCCCTTATCCCAAGTGAGATGGGAGAGAGAATCAGAAGAGTGAAAGTGAGAAAACTTGTGGGTTAAGATCAGGACAGTTTAACAGGTAAAGGAAAAGCTGCACATATCAGCAAAGCAAAGCAAGGAATTCATTCACCACTTCCATGGGCAGGCAGGTGTTCAGCCATCCCCAGGACAGCAGGATCCATCACAGGTGATGGTGACTTGGGAAGATAACCATCACTACCAATGTCCCCCCTCTTTCTTCACCTTCCCCAGCTCTATATGCTGAGCATGATGCTGTGTGGTCTGGGATACCCCTTGGTTGGGATCAGCTGTCCCAGCTGTGTCCCCTCCCAACTCCTTGTGCACCCCCAGCCTGCTCACTGGTGGGGTGGGTGAGAGAAAGGAAAACCCTTGGTTCTGTGTAAGCACTGCTCAGCAGTAACTAAAACATCCCTGTGTTACCAACACTGGTTCCAGCACAAATCCAAAACATAGCTCTGTACCAGCTGCTACAGAGAAAATAAACTCTATCCCAGCCCAAACTAGCAAGATAACTTCTAAATATTTATTACATCTTTGGAGGCAGAAATGTCACCATCCTTTAGCTCTGTGTGTGTATGAGAGACTGCAAGCAGCTAGGAAAAGAGACCTCCCAACACATGAACTACTGAAACATAAAAAAAGCATGATTTCTTTCAGGAAATTGAGTTTCTTTTGGATTTGTTTGTTTTGTTGTTTTTTTTCATGGCAGCAAGACATCTTCTTCTGATAGCAAAGGTTTTGTAAGGCGGAAGTTGAGGAAAAACCTATTTGGGGCATTTATGACTCCATGGATCAAAAAGCTGATAATGTTGGCAGAGATTTTTTGGGTGTTGTTGGTCATAGCCTGTTTAGTAGACAACTTGCCCTCAACATAAAACCAGGAGAAGCCTTTTGGAAGCAGAAGAACCTGTTACAGCCTGATTCCAACAGGAAGCCTTGCTTAGGATCTTGCACTATTTTTTCTGTTCTTAAAGCATGGCAGTGTATGAAAACTGTCCAGTACACTGTGTCATGCGATGGTATTTGAAAGCTCTCCAGACAATCTGAGCAGTGCAGTGGTCTTTTACAATGCAGGTGGAACTGCCTTGAAAATAAAGCCAAAATATCCCAAAGGCTATCTAGAACATCCACTAATACAATAATAGTGATAGTAATAGTAATAGGCATGGAAATGAAGTAATCAGCTGAACTACTTCAGCAAGTTATATTGTCAGTACTGTCAGGTACTTAAAAGGACTCCATTGTTCAAAGCTTCTCCTGCCTATGTTGGAAAATACATTCTAGAGGTGTGGCAAAGTCTGTCTTAATGTCCTTAAGGAACCGAATTTGCTTGAGCTTTCTGATTTTCACCCTGGCTGCAGCTCTACTGTGCTTTATTTCTTTACAATAGCTGCCTCTCCTGCCATTCTGTTTGGGGAGATGTGAATGATTTATTTGTTTGAGCTTGTAGTGCTTTAGGAATGTATGTTGAATGTCCACACATTGCTTAAAGAGCAGCACTGACAAACGCAACCGTTTTGCCCAAACGTTTCCTTTGACAAGCTGAGCCTGGGGGATGGGAAGTGATGGGAGAATGAGCCAGATGTAATGACCCAGACCCGCATCTCGGCATTCTGCTCCATCCAGTGGGACTTGCTTGAGCTGCGGCAGTTTTACCTGTGCTGTCAGACCTGCCAGAGAGCTCACGCTCGATGCCAGGAGAGGCTGCAGAGATCAGGGACGCAGAAATAATGCAGGTTTAAACACTGACAGGGAAGCCAGGGAGTTATCAACCACAAAGAAGGAAAAAAGTCCCAAGTTATTACTGTGAAGTTGCAGTGTGCTGCAGGGAAATGGAAATAGCTGAATGGGAATTAGAGGGAGACAGCTGAGCTACCAGTGCAGAGGCAGCAGTAAGCATTTGAGTGTTACTTACCATGCTGGGGTACTCTTCTGCATCCGCAGAACTCCCAGAAGGGGAGCAGAAGCAGGTGGAGGAGCAGCTTGAGGAGCTGTACCCATGCATTAAAACTACCATGACTAGTACGGAAACCTTTTAAAGAGAACACTGTTACCCTTTAGATGCTAGGAGAAACATTGCAATCCTTCTGATCTGGTGAGGCAAAGACCACAGTTTTAGAACTGGTGAGATGTTCTACAGGCTTTGTGTGGGAAAGGCTTGAGAGTTGTGAATTCCTTGGTGAAATAGTCATGAGGATCATCATTGCGAAGATTGTCTAAAAACCCCCAAGGACAACAGAATAACACAATTTTATTTCCATAGGCTTTCAGGCCATAACATATTTCCATTTTCTAACAAAAGGGAGATTTTAAATAGTCAGTTTAATACTGAGATGTTTGTTTAGCAGTAGCAGGACAGACCTTTGAGTATTTAAAAACCAGCAATCAAGTGCAAAGGCATCCTGCCAGAGGGAAGGGAGGCAGTAGGCAGGCTCTGCACAAAAACTTTTCACCATGCAGTAGTTTAAATGTGTTCTTAGAGCTTGATCTCAAGATACGGTAGCATGTTAGCATGAGAACAATGTTGTGTCTGGGCTAAATATTCCTGTATTGCTCACTGGATCATTTTTGCTGGCAAAACCCCGCAAACTCAGCTTTTGCCTACCTGTAGAAGAATAGCCTATGCTGTGCCAGATGCTAACGAGTAGTTAATCAGCTTTTTGTATGGATCCATTCATTGCTAAAAATAGGAGAGTAGAGCACAATGGAGGTATAACTGGTGAGCTGTGGAACAAAACAGAACTGCACCTTGTATAATTTGGTGGTAGGCCAGATATTTTAGGGACATATGGTTTACTGAATGAAAAGTTTTTCTATTCTTGTGCTTATCTAATGGGTTGTCTTATGAGGAATTCCACTGCTTAGTTTTAGTGCTGTTTCTTATGCTGCAGAGACCTTTGAATTCCCTTTGAAAGACTAAATTAAACACTTCCATTATTTAATACATGTTTGCTTTTGCACATATAGAAAAAGTATCATTTCTGTAAGACGTTAAAGGTAACCACAAAATGGACAGAATTTTGGGATGGAGCCCCAAATGTCTCTCTACAGGACCAGAAACAGCAAGTAATAGCAGTAAAATTGCTGCAGAAAATTATTGCTGTGTTTCCCTCCCAGTATTTGTTACCTGGCTTTTCCTCATTCAGCCTTTTCAGTAAGTGCATATTTCTGATCTGCAAATCAGTCCTACTGAGTCAAGAGTTATTTTGTGTCTTAAAGTTCCTGTTCCTGAGGTCATTAACATTTGAGAACCACAGTTGCTATCCATATGGTTTCTTGAAATTAAGTTCATTTTCCATTACTTTAGCTACCCACCAGCTAAATATTGAGCCCAAGGTAATCATCCAGGCTCTTTCAATAACAGCAACAACAATAATAACGTATCTTTTGGATTTTAAGTAGCTGCTTTCATTGAAATGGAGGTGAGTCATAGCTTTTGAATACTTGAGGTTGACAGTGTTGTGAATATGGAACTACAGTTGCGTTAAACAAAGACTGAGGTGTGGTAACAAGGGGATAAATAATAGTAAATGACATTCTATCAACTTGATGTACTTTGGTGAAGTACTTTAAAATTCATAGTTTCCTTTTAGAACATCAGTAAATACACTAATTTAACCTGATGGTGACTAGAAGCACTCAGCTGCTGAACCCTTCTTGAATCTGCTTAATCGCTCTACAACCCCTTTAGCTTGTATTTTTATGTGGTTTTGGTTTGCAGAGTTGAATGAACACTGTATTATTTTATCAGAAACAATTACAAATCTCTTAACAGCCAATAAAGGTCAAGCTATTATACCCTAACAGCATGAAGGAAACCTGTAGCATATGTAGGCTGATTAAATGGTGTATATTTAATCTTCCTTTCAACCAAAGAAAGTCAAGGATGTCAGCTGCGGAAATTCACAGAAGAGAGAATACGGTGAGAACCACATGGTCTGAAACAATGATCCAGGCAAATCAGTATAATGTATGTCATGGCCCTTAAAAGAAAAAGGACTTAAATACAGCATTGAGTAGGAAATTCTTGGCAAAAAAAGAGGAAGAAATACCACCCTGAAAGTCCTGACTTTCTGGTGTTTGTGCCTCTGGTATCATAGATGATGATGTTAGCTAAGATGCTATTGTTTTCTCACATAAAATGAACTTAAAAATTGATACCTTTTGGCAAAAGTTGGCTTTTTATATTGCAAGCATGTCATTGCATATCTTGTCATGTGCATGGGCATATAAATGCTGATTGTACCGGGAAATAAACTAGTGCCAGAGCTAGTGGCAGAAGTCTCTGTTCAAATGCATAGTGGGTGTATTCCTTCTTTATCTTCAAGTGCACAGGTATTTGATGTGAGCCAGCCTGCCTGGATCTTCCTATTACGGGAATAATGTATATGTGGAGAGTATTGGTTAAAAAAGACAAAGATGAAGTCAGCAATGCAAAAGCCTACATGAGACATATATATCTACTTACACGGAGTGGAGCGATACACAGATCTGTGTGTATGTATGTGTGGAGTATATACATATATGTAATGGAGGGAATTAGGGGCATAAGTTCAGACCCACAACCCTTATGTTTCCAAGAGCATTCCTCATACTCATTTTAACAGTAGTCTTAATGTATAACATTTCTTCCCTGTCCACAAAGTGTGCTGGCCAAATTCTTGAATCTTAGTGCAGAAATCAGTTCTTCTCTAAGAATTACGCTTTTTTGAGCAGCGTTTCTCTCATCTAGAAAATGGCCTGTATTAATTCCAAGAACAAACCCCTGGTGAGAGCAGCTCTGGGTCTTGGGCTTATCTGAGTCAGATTAAAAGTCTATTAAAAAATGATGCTTGAAAAATGTCTTAATTGGGAAAAAACTGTCTCAGGCATGTGAACCATCATCCCTACGTCCCTTTTTGCAGTGCTTTCTTCACAGACAGCGTGTGGGTTAACAGGAAACCTTGCTGTTTCTCTTATGAAATGCTTCACTCTTTGTGTCTGAGAACATGAAGAGGCTTCTTGCTACTTCCAATATTAAAAAGAAAAGGCTTGTGAAGGGAAAAGCAAGTGGCATTGTCTTAGAAAATCAAAACCACTCACTGCAAAATAATCCCTTTTCTCCGAATTTAGTACCCGAGCGATGGAGTTCTTCAGAGATTTTAAGGGCTTGTTTCCAGCTCCTTTCAAATCAGAGCACTTACAAAAATGCGTACCCTTCTCTAAATTGCATTTCTTCTTTTCATCAGCCCATGTTAAAATGTCACACCTTGGAAAAAGAAATATATCAGAAACAGGTACATTAAAACAAGAGGGAAAGAAATTGTTTTCTTTGTATGAAAACCCATTCAGTGGAAATGTAAAGAGTTCTTTCAGTAAATGTAAGTCCTTTGAAAAACCAAAACAAGCCCAAAGTGAATCTGAGCGACTTGTGAATCTGCAGGACGCTGATTTAACAGGGCTGCTCAAGCATCTGCTTCAGCATTCTGCTGCACCGAACATCCCTGTTACAGCCTGGATATGTGCACAGCTCCCACCGGGAGCTCGACCAGAAATTTAGGGATGAACTGGAACTGAACGCTTCTCTCTCCCGTTGTACTTCACTCATCTTTCTCCTCGGCAAAGCTCCCTGTTAAGGTTAGGAGGGAAATCAGCACCATTAAAGCAGGAGGAGAAAGGGGCAGACATTTTACTTCTTCCTGGTTTGGTTCAGTATTGCCTAATTGCATTGGTGGGAAGACTTCACCCCTTGACTATTATATTCTAAGCACATCACATTAAAGCAGACCACACCTACCTAACTGTTCCATATCCTGAGGGCATCTGCCTCTCTTTGTTGTCATGTGAATGTGGGACTTACTCATTCAGGCTTTCATGTTAAAATCAATGGGATTATTCACAAAAGCAAGTGTTAATGCAGGTCCTTCCCCAGGGTACAGCCTGTTTCTGAAAGAGTACCAGCAGGGTTCATCCCAAACCTCTTTTGTGCTCAAAGTCCATCAGTGTGCTACGCTGAAATCCTGAACACAGCCCTTCCCATTCACTGGCACCACATCTCCATGTTCAACACCTGGATGTCACTAGAACTGGTGTCGTAAAGCCAGTCTGCTTTCCAGGACAGCATCCCATGGCTGCTTTTTGAGCAAAGCTGTAAATTCACATTTTGTTCTGAATTTTTGCTTTATTACCTTATAAATGTGTTATACCACTTTGGTCTAGACACAGCACAATGAACCAGGAGATATATGGATATGGCTCACAGTGTGGACTGCTCACACGAGGGCAGTCCTTAGGCTATTTTTCTATGTAATGTTCAGCATCTTTTAAGGCCACTTGCATAGTTCTTCCATTAGTGGCATTAATTTGTATTTGGGAAGCTTTCTTAAGCAACCTTCATAGAAATCACCCAGAAAAGTCTTTCCTAATTTGCTTTTTTGCTCTTGTTTGTGTGTGGCCATGGTGTTTTTAAAGGCTACAGAGAATTTGCCTGACAGTTGATCTACTAGAATATGCTATGGTCAGGTATTTGCTCAACTGCTTCTGACACTGGATGTGAGGGGAAAAGGCATGTCGAGCCACTCCAAGCTTAGGCACTTGTTTTTCAATAGATATTTGTTTTCCTTTGAAATGGGAAAGGCACTTCATTGTCTTGAAAGTTTGGAACTAGATGATCCTTTCCAACCCAAACCATTCTATGATATTTGGGGAGGTCTCAAGAGAACCAATTTTCTCAGCAGAAAATTCATGTCAATGTGTCTAAGAGAGTATTTTTCATTTCTTATCATTTAAGGTGCAAGATTTTGTTTTTTTCATCACAAATTTAGCTGAGATCTGTTCAGTTCCATAGTTTCTCTTCCTAGTTCTTTAAGTCAGTGGGCATCCTTCTGGAGCAGCTTGCTCCTCTCAATGGTACTGCTTTGCATATGCATTGGAGGTTGTACTGAGTGCAGTAAAGAGCAGGTTTGCTGTGCTCTGTGCTTGCCTTATCCATTTATTTCATTCCTTTCACTGGAGCACAAAATTGCTGTTACGTTTATAGGTTTCAGAAAGAAGGTGCAGTCTCCATGTCTGGCACCACAGAGGTCTGATCTGAGCCAAACCCTCTGGCTCCAGTGGGATGCCTAGGGAATTGAGGGTGTTCAGGTATAACACATAACACTAAATAACTGATCTGGGAAAACCATCTCTGTAACCTTTCCAGGATTTCATACCCATTATGGGTTATATGAATATTCCCCTCATAGTCTTAGAGCAAGTGTAGGACAAAAGCTAAGGAATGGGCTGTGTTTCTCCTTGACTTCTTGAATGATGTGGATTGATTTGTTATACCGAACTTCATAAAGGCTGAGTAAGATCCAAGAGCAAAACCGAAAGAAATGAAAAGTGGGTTTGAGAAAGGGCATGTCAGGAAGGTGGAGGAGGATATTATTAGTTCTTATGCACTTTATGTCTGTCAAGAAGAGTGGAACTTTTCAGTAGAAGATACCGAACAAATCGAGAGCTTATACAACACCTTCCAGTTTTATAGGTGACAAGGTCCTTGTCAGAAGCCGTGGGTATCTTTAGATGTGTTTTCCAGATAGAAGACAGAAACAAACATTCCAATGGCTTGCATAGTGGCAGCAGAAAAGTCATGCCCTGAGGGAAAACCTGACCCTATACTCTTCTCAAAAATGTCATCTTGGACTGCTGTAGACATGCCATTTGCAAGTGTCTTTTTTAAAAAAGGAAACATATGCATTGAAATTCAACCATTTTTTCCTCACCTATTCCAAAATACTATAATTTTGATCTATTGTTTTTAATCTGTGTTTCACTCTTTATTCTGTGAGACCATCCAATGAGGCAGTAGGGCAGCTTTATGGGTTGTGGGGAGGGTTGATCCTGCAGTTGCTGTGAGAAGTGGTGCTGGCATGGCATGCAAAGCCTCTCCGTACTACATTTGCTTTCAGAGAGTGACCAACTAGGCTTAGTATCAAAAAAGATCAGGTTGTCAGAGATTGAAAGCTGAGCACAGGTAAAATGCAGGACATGGAAATCCCATTCTATTTAGGGCTGGCAGCAGAAAGCTGTATCAGATTAGGCTGTAACCTGCCTGATGGTGCTAAATGATAGCAAATATCAAGAAACTAAATCTGTGACATTAAGATGTGTTTGCTCAAGGGTCCAGCAGAATAGTAGGCTAATGCAAACTGCGTTGTTAGCAGTAGTAAGTTTATTTGTGTCAATCATCCTAAGTTTCTATAACCTAAATTTTCTCCGTTACCATTTAAATTTCTCTGCTCTTTTGTAGCAATACTAAAGATACCAGCGGTGGTTGGGTTTTGTTGGTTGGTTGGTTGTGGGTGTTTTTGAGTTTAAAAATCCGTCTGAAACGTTAGTACTATTCTGATTTTAAACAAGCTACTGTAGCATCTCATTTGAATCGCAGTGAAAGGACTCAGTAGGTCACGTATCTGGGTAGATGACACCACTGCAGTCTAAAAGCTTCTGTCTCTATTGTGAGTTTCGTACCATTGAGGAGATTTATACCTATTCAGTAGCCTGGTTTAAAAGACAGATTAGAAACTTGATAAGCCAGAAATACATTTCTTCTGGGAATTCTGCCCAGAGCTTCACTCCAGCGTGTTTCCATTCACCGTTCCTGTTATCGGGCACAGTATTTTTCCAAGGGAAGGTGTAAAGCTGTACTCATTTTCCTGCCCAAATAGTAAGTTTCCCAGTGTTATATTTAGCCCTCTTTCTAAATGTATTGGTGTTCCTTTTCTCTAGTAGCTTAGTTATGAGACAGATTAAAACCAAAAGCAAAATAGGCATTTAGAAACTTACTGAGAATTTACTCCCTGTTGTTAACTTGTGCTTGCACAGTGAGTAGCCACTTTCAAACAGTGACAGAAAAGGGTATATGCCATAAGCACCACTACAGTGTATAGAGATTAAAAACAGATCATGGTGCAAATACAAATCATGTTGTATAAATGTGTATGTGTGTGTATTTCATTATATAAATATAAATAAGATACGATTTTCTCAAAGGATTCCAGGTTGCCAAAGATGTGAATTTAGGTTCTTCTTTCAAAAAAGCCAATGAAATAAAACAAACGCTACCCTACTTAGGTATCTGAATGGTATGGAAAAGGGAAAAATAGGTCCCTAGGTGACCTTGACCCTGTGCTTCTCATGCTCTATAGTCTCAGGTAGGTGCCAGCGTGTGCCACGTGGCCTTGTGTTACTGCTGTTCTAGGGAGTCATTAATTTAAGCATTCAGGCTGACTCCAGGCACTATTGATCTCTCTAGTTATAATATCAATCCATTACACACGAGATTTTTATCTCAAGGGGTTGGGTTGGTTTGAGAGGGGAAGTCACCCGGTTTGCCTGTGGTGTTGGTTGGGTCCAGGTAGCCTTGTTAGCCAGGCTGCTGTAAAGGTCTGGTTTCACAGCCTTAGAAGACATTTTCAAGGTGCTATTTGGGATTCAATCTCCTTTGAAAAGTTTAACGTAGCAGAGAATTACAGAAATCTTCCATTGGCTGACTGTATTATATATAAAAAGATAACCACCAGGGTTTTACTTATTCTCTGTAAAATTACAGGGGATTATTGTGTGTTGCATACACATTGCAAAGAGTAGAAATGCAGTGCACCACGTTAGCCCTTAGATCTATTTATGTACAATAATAAGGCTACCCCAGAGCTGTCCCAAGTGTGCAATTCAATATCGAAGTAATGTGGAGCCCTGATCTGGGCAAACAGATGCCCTCATTTCACACCAGTGGAGCACTTGCCCCATGGTTTTCTAAACACAGCAGTTGCATTTGTTTCCACAGAACTGAAATTGTCACCTTCATAAGTCTTCAAAGAGTACTTAAATGCTTGGCAGCCCTAAAACATGTTAGGTCTTCTCATAGAAAAAGCCTACAGATGTCACCTCTCTGACGTCCTTGGAGGCATTATTCATTGAAATTTAGGAAGAAAAATAATACAGAAAGGCTGCGCTGGAGGAGGAGGGACTGAAGAATCTATCTATATATACACACACACACGTGTATAAGATATGGCACAGCTTCTTGGTGAGGGATGGCTGAACTGCAGCATCCCTTCCCAAACTCCATCATGATGAGAGGGCCTCAGATGTGCTCAGTGGGAAGCACTACCATGCTGACAGAATTATTAGCCAGATATATCCTGATGCTTTTAAGATCCAGGAGGTATAAATACATAAAGGGCGCTGTGCCATTTTCTATTGCAAGATACACCTCAATATGGGGATGGGTTCTCCTGGGTTTTCAGAGTAGCATTCTCAGCTACAGGATCATGCAAGGAAGGGAAAATCTTTATTCATATTAATGCAATGAAGTTACATGCTTCACTACTTCAGAGCCTACTTCAATGTGGAAGTATGAAGCATTTCTGAAAATGATTTCAAGAAAAAGAGAATTCTGTGTTAATACTGTCAGTGAGGCAAGGGCTGTTGATGGGAATGTAAGGAAACTGAAATTCAGTAGGCTTTTAGAGAAGCAAAACGAGAAAAACTCAATTTACAGAGGGAGGAAATGGAGACACTGAAATTCAGTATTTTTGACCTCTGTTATCTCAAGAGATGTCCAGGTTTGTGTTTCCTTACTTCCTGGTAAAGGAGAGGGGAAAGGAGCAAAAGAAACCCCCTCAAGAAATATGAGGTATTAATGCATTATGATTTGTGCTGTAAAACATAAGAACTGTGTGGTAGAGCTGAATCACGGTTGCTGTTGGAGGTCAGGGCTAAGTTGTCATCTCCTGATTCTGTTGCACATTATGTGTGGTTCTGCATAACCAATTTTAGCAAGTTGCAGCATCAGGGATTTAACTGTGCATCTCATTCCCTGTGGTCTGATCCAAATCCCTTAAATCCTTAAGCTTCTGACTAAACCCTGGCTTCATCAATCTTCCTACATGCTGCATTTTCAGCCGATCTTCCCATCTCCTGCTTCTAGCTGGCAGTCAATCATTGTTGAAATGGGCTTTGCACTGTGGCTACAACAGCCCCCCACCTTAAGGAGATGGAGAGGCATCTCTTAAATGGAAAGACAAAACAGTGTTTTAGAAATGCAGAGGTCTTCCAAAGCAATGGACACTTCTTATGTGTTCAAGACCAGGTTGGACAGGACCTTGAGTAACCTGGTCTAATGGAAGGTGTCGCTGCCTGTGGCAGGGGGTTGGAGTTGGATGATCTTAAAGTCCTTTCCAGTCCAAACCATTCTATGATTGTGCATGGTTTGGCGTATTTAAATATCCTGTTAAATCATGTGCAGAGTGGCATTCAAGTCATGAGGGTGGGCTGGTACAGCACCTCACTGATTCATCGTGTTGAAAGGACCATTTGCCTTTCACTAATGTTTTCTGTGGGCAAATACTTAACACAATTTGGTTCATCTGATAAGGCTGAATAAAATCCCATTAAAATCACTGCGTAAGCACCAAGTTAGTGTTTTTAAATAGCTGAAAATCTAGCTCCATTTTAGAGAAGCTATTAAATTCTCTCTTGTAGTTTGTATCCACTTAAGATACATCTTTATGCAAACTGTACATTAAACTCAACTGAGTCAAAATGTTGTATTGGGGAAGTGCCATGTAGGATACTCTCATATTTGCAGAATATTCCTTCCCAAACTGCATGCATTGTAACTATTTGTTCTTCCAAGGGTGTGTTGGAAGTGATCCAACTGGATGAAGTGTACCCTCAGTGCCATAATCTTATGTGCACAGAATATTCTTAATTCCCTTTTCAGAAAGCACTGCACTACATAACCTTTCAGAAATATTCTGGTCAAACCCTGGAGTGTGCATAGTTTTGCTCAGTCAAATGCTCCACTGGGGATCCTTGGGAAATATGGGAAATGGGGAAGCACAAAGTGTGGCCTGGAGTTTCTTATGGACTTTGCAGCCTCCCGTACACTGTTCTGGTCTGCAGTCAGCGTGCCAGGCTGATTTACATGACTTCCCCCAACTAAAATGTGATTTTTAGAATTAACTAACTGTTCGGGTAGTTTATATGCATCAAAATGTGTTTTATTTTCCACTGCCTTGAAGGCTGTTTTATCATCCTTCAGGTTGGAAAGCCTCTTATCTAAATGAAACAGCCTTAAATTGTTGGATGTAGTTCATTAAATTCATGGATAACTACAAGTCTCTCTGGCATTTAGTGAACGATATTAGGAAGAGAAGTGCTGATCCACCTTGGAAACGTAAGAAATTGAATACCTTGCAAGCTGCCACAGTTTGGACAAGGCACATTTTAAAATAGTAACTTTTAAACCTTCTCTGCCAATTTTTACCCTTTCTCAACTACTGTAAATCCAGGATAACCTCTTTGAGGAGAGGTGTTAAGGATGTGAGTTAATGCAGAATTCCAGTTATCTCTTAATTTCAGTGCATTGGCTGGTATTGGTACTTAGACAAGGGGTTTTATTGGTCACTAAGTCGTTTGAGGTTTAATTGTTTCTGCTGTGGGAAAGAGCTGTTGATGGCTATCAAGGATGCAGTTGGGTTTTTAACTGAAGAGGTGTTCGCTGAGTATTGTCTGCTTTTTAAAGAGAAGCAACTGTTGTCCCTGTTGGTTTTCCTAGGAACCATAAGGAAAAACTAATAGAAATGGAGAAGCTTGAAGAACAAAGTTGAGTGTTACTGCTGATGTGCTTCTAAGTATCATTGTCTGTCTTCTCCGTGTCAGCAGACGTACAGGCAGAGACATGCATTTGTGAGTGAATTTTGGTTCTATAACACGTCAGTAATTCAGATGCACTGATTCACTCACTGCACCAGTGTCTGCATCTGGATTTTTCTCCATGTGGACCTTGTGCCATACAGTCAATTTTCTTTCGGGACCATTTTCCTCACTTTTTTCTTCCACTGATTTTCCACCACCCATATCTTGGTATTCTCACATTGTTTGGCTGCTCACAAGTATGTAGTACTCAGTTCCATCAGGTCTCTCCAAGTTGATGTGTTATGTTCTTCTTTGAAACTGCTCTCAAATCCATCCAGCCACCCTTTTTGTATCCTCTTCATTGATTATTTCTCAAAACCATGGAGTACAAAAGCAACAGCCTAAAATAATGTCCATGACATCCCTTGAAGAATTCTTTCTCTCTGTAGCTGCTTGCCAAAGACGCTACTGTTTGGATGTTCTTTTCCTAGCCATGACCAAACGTGTTTCCTGTACTTTCACAGGTGGTAATCTGTCATACAGCCGCACAAATCCAGTTTCTGCATTTATTCATTGTTTTCTCTCCTCAGCCAAAGAAACATATTTGTAGTTCTTACTCATACTCTTTGTAGATTTTATACTTCTTTTTTCCTAGTAATCTTGTTGACTTCTAAACCAGAAATATGTTCCTAGTCTATTTCTGTTAGTTATTTATATGAAGATTAAAATGTGCTTGCAGAATATCATCCCTGTGGAGTCAATTGAAGATGACCAACTTTTCAAAAGCAATCTGAAATAATTTGTTTTGATTATGCATTACTTCCTCTTTCTTAACTTCACCATCCAAAGCAGTGGCATCTGCTACATGATTTTGCCATGTGGCTTTTTAGTTGATTTTATGGTTGTAGTTATGTTTTCAGAGTCAAGGCATCTTTCAGCTAATGAACGCTCCTATGCCTTTGTGGTACCCTGGCTCCAATTCCCATTGAGCTGGACAGTTACCATGAGCTGGGACAATTCTGTTGAGATCTGCAGAAAATACGATCATCTGTGCTGGCTAAATTTGCACCTATTTATGAATGTCAAGAGTCTAAACGTATTTGTGGTGCTGAATTGCTGTTACTGATACATAACAAGATGTATTGAAGGTTTGTGGCAAGTGACAGTACACGAGAGCTTGTCATTGTCACTCAGTAGTTAAATAGGCGCGCTGTTAAGAATGTTGTAAGCTCATGGTCTGATGTGCAGGAGCTGAGTATCTGGTACAGTCTGAGAAGGAAAAAATTAAGACTGTTGCAGCATCATCCTTGAAATGGTTTATTTTTCTTTGCTGTAGTGCAAAAGAGTTTCCTAGAATTAAATACTTAGAGGTAATGGGAATAGTGAGTGTTTGCAATAATTACAATCAGGTAAATGGAAACCTTTAGCTGTGAGCATCCCATGTATGACTTTGTAATTGGGAGAAAAATTGATACCAAAATACGTCTCACAAACAGGTAAGAGAGAACAAAACAATGCTGGTGTGGCCAAAGAGGATTTCTTTTTTTCTCCTTTTTCTCCTGATGAGTGTGTCTGAAATGTTGCAATAATAAACAGCTCGTTAGTCAGATGTTTTCAGTTATAGCTTTCTGTGTTTCGTCTGTTGTTCTTACATGGGGTGGGTAGTTGGAGCTTTCAGCATTACAGACCGACTGGATGACCATGCTTCCACTGGCTAAAAAAATGCATTAAAATGCAAGTGATCAAACACCAGCCCTTACAGAGCACTCCAGAAAACGTAGTGGGCATTGATGCAGTCCCTCTCATTCAGTTCATTCCAATCATCCTACATTTTTACTAATGATGTATAAATTAATAGCTGATTGTACCTCAGCCTCTGAAGGAACCCTATTAAAGTAACTCTACACAGCCATTCAAAATAGGGAGAACAATGAGTATGAGATTTAAAGATAAGTGAAAATTCAGCTGCTGTTCCAGCTATTCCTGCCCAAACGTGCTGGGCAACCTGCTGTAGAAATCATTTCATTCTGAGACCTTTAGTACTTTTTATCAATAGTTTCATACAGACCAAAGAAAATGAGTTAATAGAAGTAACATGAAAATGAGAGAAGTTTCTTTGCTTCTCTGTCTCTTCATTTTTTCCTTTAAACAATACTGAAGAAAAACTCAATGTATTTGCAGAAAGGAGAAGTGGTGAAAGGAAATGTGTGTGCTTAAAGGTCATTGTTAAATAATGAACCGTCTGCAGCTAATAAAACCTGATAAAAATGTCTGTGAGTTAGAAAACATCTAAAGGAAGATTGTGCATGGTTGTAGCTTCGAAGTCTTTTCCCTTTTTTATAATTGTCATATAAATGAAGATTTACACTCTGAGATCTAAAGTACTTTCGTGTTAATCACAACCAAAAGGACTGACAAATACCACATTTGGTCTGATTTTACTCGGATGGTGTATCCTGCCACTTAGTTTTGGTTGGAACACGCAGTCTTGCAACCAATTTGAAACATAAATACCATGAGCCTAAAAAATCTAATCTGAGAAGCATGGACATGGAGGAGAACTAAATAAATATGCTGGCTGAATATTTGCTTAATGTTCTGTCATAAGAGCATGAGAGATGCAGGGAAGCTGGATTTAGATCACTTGAACTGTGAGAGGGGTCAGAAAAAGAGGAATGAGGTGGCCCTGGTTTTGTCCCCAGGCTTTTTCTTACCACGTACCATTCATTCTCTTTGTATTTTATATCAAATCCTTTTTTCACCAATTACGGCATTGAAGTTGACATCGTTTGGGTATATCCCCCCTTTTCCCACTGAAGACAGTCTGGTTTTGTACTGTAAGGAGAAATGGCATCTTCAGCAAAGCTGGTGTTGAATAGGTAGTTTGTAGCGTTGTCTCCAGTAAATTCTGGTAACAGTGCTGTCACTGCTGGTTCAGAAATAATGCTGGTGTGGAAACTTGTAATAAAAATATTGATTAATAACATCTAATGTTTTTAAATATCCCCGTCTTGCATTGTGGTGGTGCATTTTTAGACCTCAAAGTTAGAATTGTATTTGGAAATGGGTGTTGCCACAGTCATCTGCACTCCGAAGTTAAATAGCATTTGTGCAGGTATAGATTTGCTTACCTCCTGTTTCTCTAGGAAAGAAAAGTATGTTTTATGCAGACACACATTCTCTCTTCCTTCAAAGTTTTACATCATAGAAAAAGTAGTTTTACAGTTCTTCATAACCCATTCCCAGTAAACTTGATGTATTGAAGTTCTTGCTTCAAGCATGGAAATGAGTTAAGCTACTTTGGAAAAAGCAATTGTTGCTCTGGAATAAGTGTTTCAGAGAGAGTTAACTGGGATTGACTCTTTGATGTCTGATGATTTGTGGTAGCCTTTCATCCCTGAGAATTTTTATGGAAAGAACAGGCCCTGGGTTTCAGTTGCATCTGAGGCATTTGGTGTTGCTGCACATACCAAGCAAGATCTATCCTGGAAGTAAGTAGATGTCTTGGATCTCCTTTCCAGGGACTAACTCTGTCTCTGAAGCATTTCTGATTCCTTTTACTTAATACTGTGGTTTACTCTAGAAATATTCCACTGTATTAACTGAGCAGATGGTCAGTTTAAAACCAGTTTAGATTACTGAAAGCAATTTTTGAAGAACCATCCTTTTGTTTTGTATGCACTCAGCTGCACCAAAGGGGTGTCTTGATGACTTGGGTGTTTAAACAAGGTCCTGGCTCTATTTCTGTGCATAGGTAGCTATGGTGATATCATGCAAAATTGGAACCCCTAGAAATGAGAAAAAATTCAAAGAAGATGTATATGCAAATATTTTGGTCATACATAGATCCCGCTACACTGTTGTGAAATAAATGAAGATATATTTGTATTAAAACCATAGTGCCATTATTATCATTATTGGACTAAATGTGTTTCTGGCTTAATGATAATGAATTTGGTAAAAATGTCTTGATATAAATGAATATATTTAAATATCAAACTTCCTATGAATCCTGTGTAGTAATAGAAAAGGGAGTTTGGAGAGCACTGTTTTGAGTATCGTTGATGTAGTAATTGGGGTATATTCATTTCACATGACTGTTATTAAGGAAGACAGACAAAATCCTGTCATTGAGTTTGTAGGTGTGATTCCCATGTATGGACATTCTCTTTAATCATTGAAAGGGATTGCTGAAAGGTAAACTTGATAGTTTTGACTCTGGTCTCAACAAAGGAAGGAGAGGGAAGAAAGGCACACTTCTTTGAAGGATGGGCTGTCAGTCGACTTGATGGAAAGTTCTCAGTCCTGTACTGTACTGTTGCTAGGTGATGTGTGCCAGGAGGGGTCTTTGAAATCCATATCAGGACTGTTAACAGTAAATTTAAGCCCGTTAGTGAAAGCATTTTGTTTCTGAGGGTCAGGCTGGGGCATGGCAGCAGTTCAGAGCTGCTCAAGAGGCCACGCAGAGTGATGGTCCCTTGGCAAGGAGAGGTGTGGGTGGGAAACTTGGGATGGGGTTGTTTTACCTCCAGAAGTTAGACACCTGTAAATGGCTTGCACCTGCACCTCGTGTCCTCACTAGGCAGAGAACAGACCATCAGGTGGGTAATTTACTCATCTCTGACACAGGTGAGGAAATAACTACCCAGGGAGGTGCTTCACTTCTTGCTTGACTATAGGTGCAGATGGAGGGACTGGACAAGACGAGACACTACCTCTAGAGGCAAAGAAGCAACTCTTAAGTGTTATCATAGATGTAAAGAGTCTTGCAGGCCAGAGCTGTGTGCTTTACCTACCATATGCAGCGTAAAATCATTTCAACAGACTATTAGAAGGCAATTCCTACTCTCATGTGATCGTCCGTGCTTGCACTGGGGAGTTTGGTTGGATCACTTCAGTGGAGCTGGACTTGGGAAATCTGCTGGAGTTCTTATCTAGCCATAGGGGTAAGTGCTCTGGTTTTAAGAGAAACTTCATGCTTCTTATTTATACTGCCTTGTAATACCAATTTACCTGGTGCTTAAAGGGTTAAGATCTGATGTTTGAAATCTGGGTCAAGTATATTAAACAGACATTCTATATATATGTATGTATATACATTTTTGATGATAAACACTCTGTGATAAAGCATTCCTGAAGATAAGACATTGTTCTATTTGAAGAAAATGTGTGGGAGTTTTGCCTTCGACAGAGTCACAATGAAAACTCCTATTTTAGCATGGTTCTTTGTTTAATTTAAGCACAAATCTGAGTGTTTCCTGGAAAACTCTTTGCATGTGTAGCTACCTAATTATGCTTCTTTTCTCCCCATCTCACTTCTCCTGGGAAACATAAAGAGCTAGAAAAATATAAATGCAGTTTTAAATGCTTGGAAATCTCATTCTGTTGAGCATGAAACTTAAGATGAAAGTCTGTTGCCATTTTCATTTCAAATTGCTTCCGACATATCAGGACACAAATAGAACCATTTGGGATTATGGTACAGAGTCTAGGGAATTCTGAAGTACCCCAATAGCTATGTAATATAGTTTAAAAAATGTATAACTCGGTCCAAGCCTGCTTTAATGAAAGAAACATTTGCTTCTGGGCATTTTAAAGTAAGGAGTGTGGCATTTATTTAGTACTAGAAATAGAAAACATTTTAATGTGCAAATCAGATTGACAGAAGTAATGAAGATGGTTGATAAATGCTAAGTTTATGGATAGGTTTTAGTGGTGGTTTGGATTGTAGTGGTTTGTTCTGGGGATTTTCTTTAGGCATCTACTTTTTGGAGGCTTTGAGAGCCTATTCGTGCCTATTGCTTCAGTAAGACTCAAGTATTAACTGGCATCATAAAGACAGTGTTTTACTGCACGAGATGGTTGAGAAAGTGGTTTCAGCTGATAGCTGTTAGGGGCAGGGAGTGTTTGGTGTTTTGCATGCTCAGGCGTGAATGTTGTATAAATAACATGGTACCACTGTATGTAGACTATATGTGTAGTGCAGTCTATAATGACTCCAATAGATTTTTGTATAGTAAATTAATGTTTTCAAACACCAGAAATTCCTATACTTTAATTGCACAACTGTTTTAGGAACCCAGAAGTTCTGGCTGAATCTTTTGCTATAGAATCATAGAACCATAGAATAGTTAGGGTTGGAAAGGACCTTAAGATCATCCAGTTCCAACCCCCCTGCCATG
>JAOEHY010035521.1:66495-86584 GCA_025447955.1 Psilopsiagon aurifrons | reverse complement strand
TCTTCCAATACAAAAAATTCGCTTTTAGAATTGTGGAAAGGAAATGTATTCATAAGGTAGTTGATATTAACTTGGGGCTATCTTTTGTGATTATGTATGGGCTCTGCTAATCTGTCATCTGTTGTTGACATCTTTTGCTACATCTGTTGTAGTAAAATGCTGTTTAAATGCTGTTTGAACCCGCTCATTTTTTCCCCCTCTTTTTAAGGATGAATTCAAGATTTGGTTTTGTGCAAAGGTTCGCATTATGCCTTCTTTGGGAGCCAATCCTTTACAGAATCCCAACCCTGTTGTACACAAGGTTTCAAATGGCCATGCAGTTCATTTCTGTGAATCTGATGCAGAAGAGAATAAAAATGATTTAAAAAAGTATTTGCCTGTAAGTAAACCTGCAATACTACACTTGGTAATTTTCAAAGTATCTCAAATAGTATCTAGAGTAAACATACATAATACAGTATGTGTGAGCTGCTGCTTTTGTCTAAAAGGCTAACTCATTCTTTGGGTGGAGCACAAATCTTTTCCTCAACAACCTTTTACTGGATATTGTGAAATGCTTGAAAGATTATTTTGAAAGAAAAGTGTTTATTTTTCAGTGGAGTTTTTCTAAATTTACTTTGTATCACTGTTCACAATAAAGTCTGTGGGAGGAGAGGTGTTAAGTGCTGCTGGTTTAATAGCTGTGTCTGTTGCCCTGCAGATTCGTTATTTCACCCATCACAGCATGAAGTATTTCTGGAATGATTCAGTTCAGAGTTTTGATGTTATTCGGTAAGAGTGCCTTTTGTGTTGTGCTTCAGACTGCTTTTTTTAAAAAAATACTATCGCATATGTAAGAACATGTTGAAAATTGGTACTGTATTCTGACCAGCTGGTTTAGCTCACTGAGTCTGTGTTTGAGCCATAGTGAGAGCAGGGAGCTTTTAACTTGGTGTGCCTTTGGCAGGAGGGTATTTGTTTAATCTACTTTTATTGAGCATGATTTGTTTAGGGTGACAGGCTGCATGCCCATGCAGGGTTTTTGCCTGTTCTTGTAGTGTTATTTGAGAATCAAAGCACCTGTTGATAGGCAGTAGTTCTCCTTCTATAAACTCTTAAAAACTTTGCTTCTGATGGAATAAATTCTATTTTTTGCATTGCTGCTGAGCTAGGCCTAAAGGGAGTATTTAGAAGAGGGGGATTCACCAAATACTTTGGTCACCTTTGTGTAGGTCTGCTGTTACATTTTAGTACTGTTGAACTGAATTTGATCCCTCTTTTTTATTCTTTGATAACAAAACCAGGTCTCTTGCATTGATAGAGAATGTCTTTTGGTGGGCAGTAGTAGCTGTGTTCACTGAATGTGGTGCACTGTATTTTCTTTTATCCAGCAGTGCCGTTGCATTACGTTAGGGTTGAAGAAGAAAGTTCTTTTCTCTGATGCTACTCAGTGCTAACAAGTTAAATGATCACAGGTTTCTCTGGTTTTGACAACTGCTCGTTAAAATAAGACCTTCAGATGAACCTGTTCAACTTAAATGAACATTCACTACATTGAAGCATCATGTGGAAAAATCCAAACACTACATATAGAAAAAAATAATGACCAGTGACTGAAGGAGAAAAACCAATAGCCAGAGTTCCTGTAAGAAGAAACATACTTTGCAGCTGTTTCTATGTGCAAATAGTATGGGAAGTTATCAGCAATGACAGCAATTTAAAGAAATTATCATAATAAAAGCAGTTACAAAATTGACCCATACCCCTCGATGGCAGGGGGGAATGGGTGGAAATGTCTCAGTTCATGTGTATATAATTAAAAGCTTTGTACGCTTATTTTTTATGTTAAGCCTGCCATGAATTACAGTGGTGCAGGTAGGGGCACTTGTCACTTTGTATTACAGGGTCCTGTTTCCATGCCTATAGTGTTGCTAATTTAAACTGTTCAAAGGGAATGCTTCCCACAGATGATATTGCAAGTATAGTTTTGAGGGCTTTTTTTATGCTGAGAACAGGTATGGGGAAAAAATGATACAGCTCCATGTGTTTAGGAAAAATATTGTTCCATAGTATTAAAGCAGTGATTTGAAACTGGGCATTTGCTGGCTCTTGGACTGTGTCTTTTGATGTTCTTATGATAACCCAGCCAATTCATAAGCCCTGGAAAAATCTCAGATATGCCTGTGAAGTTATGTGACCATTTATTCAGTCACAATCTTGCTGATATGCCAAACTTTAATTTGTTTGATGTGTTAGCAATGACTGAGCCAGACCACTTGTTGCATCTGGTACTGTAGCTGAGCTGGACGCCATTATTTAGCAATTGGATAATAAAGAGTAGAAACAGCTGGATCTGACACATACCTGATACTGGCAGAGTGCAAACTCACTTTTGCACAAGGTCAAATAAAGTGTTTGCTATAAATTTTCTCTAAAGTGAATTGGGTATGAAGATCATAAGTTTGGAAAAATAGTAGCTGAACTTAGGAATGATAAATATTCTGAAAAGGAGTCTTAAAAATTTGTCCTTGATTGAGATACTTTTTCTTGATGCTCTTCAGTTTATGTAAAACCCAGAAATTGGTATAATTGGTATTGCTTAATAACATCTTAGGGAGTCAAGTTAGGATTTGTAAAGGGGCTGTATATGAGACTGGAAGGCTTAATAGTAATATCTGTAATGCAAGTAAGATAGGTACAGCCGTGATCTAAGTACAGTACTGCGTTGTGAAGATAGAGTCACTCTGTGCAGTTAATTATGCAAGTATCCAGAGACAGAACAGTTTGATCACATAATTAAAGACTTGGAATAATACAAGGGAGGCAAATTAAGATTTCTTGGGCAACTAATTCTGTTACGAGAGCTTGAGTTTCAGATCATTGTTCTCTTTGTAATAACGTATTATTAAGATCACTGTGTTAAACACAGGAAATGCAAGTGTAATTGTTCTTAAACTAAATCAGACTTGGTCACACAGCCAAAGAGGATGCAACTTTGACCTTGTATGTCTGTTTTGTTTTAGCTAGTGTCAACTGAATCTCAGAGTTGATGAGAGTTTTATGTAATAAACTGTGTGCACAGGTTTTTTTCAAATGCCCTGGGAATTCAGTGCTTTATCAGTGCTCTAATAAGCAAATAACATCCTGCTAGAAGCTTTGTATTTACATGGACATTACGCACATAGTTATGCATATCTACATATAAGGCACTTAGTTTTAGGGATCCTCCTTAAACATACTGTTACATTCCTTTTATGCAGGGGAAAAAAAATCTGCATAGAATGGCAAGAAAGGTGCAGTTATTAACAGAGAATTGAATATTTCTTCATTGAAAAATCATGATTTAAATATCTTTGAACTTGAAAATATTTAGTGAAACCCCGTAAACCTGTGGCCAAATTAACACATTGACACTTTGACCTGTTCTTTTTCCGGAAGTTCGCAGAAACATGGTCCTAGCCTTTGCACTAGTGAGATGTTTAAAACTTTCCCTCTTTTCTAGCAAATGGAAACAATTGTTACTATATATGTACCATAAAGAGGTTTTTCTCCACTGGGACACACCAGAATCTTTTTTAGTAGATAACTTATTAGATATCCAGTATGAAAAAGACTTGTGTTCAGTAGTGCTGGTTTTGACATCTCGGGGGGCCTTTGGAAGGTAATGATATTTTCCTGTGCATCCAAAGTGTGTCCAGGAGAAATCCCTGGATATTGAGCATGATATGTCTGATTTGCTGAGTTTGGTAGTTGAAATGATCCCATAGTTGTAAACATGATGCTTCAGGTGTGCTTGCTTATCTGCAAATCTACTTAATTACAGTATTTGCTTCCACAGCATGTAGAGAAGTCCTATGAAGATAAGTCTTCCAGTGATAAAGAAGTAATTAAAATGTCGACAATACTTTTCCTAGTCATGGATAAAATTTTGATAGTAGGATGCTGCAATACAGTCTCAGGATACATTTATTGAATAAATTGATTAATAAGACAGAGGAAGAGTAAGACATGACAGCAAGAGGACTGCTTTAAATGCCTCATTGGTATCTGCAGTTGTGACAAAATTAGCTAGAAAAACATTAATCAATAGACTTTGTGGGTTTTTTTTTTTTATAATACAGTGTAACTCTTAGCAAAGACCTGTCCCTTTTGAGTTACTTTTAAATGCCGTGTTTCTTAACGCATTGACTTTTTCCTTTACTTAGAGGTCTAGATGAATCTACATTATGTTCTTCAATTCATAACGAATACAGCACAGGACTGACAAAGGGAATGCATGATTACAGGTAAGATTACAATATTTGAGGGAATAATTGTTTTAATTCGATTGCCTATGCTCAAAGTGTTAACAAAACTAGAAGACAATTGGGTGATCACTGTTTACAGGAGGCTTTATGCTTCCTTTAAAGGCTGTTAGATGTATGAAATTCTTGTGTTTCTTACCTATATGCTGCGTAGGAAATAGACTCAGGTAATGTGTTGACTTAGTTTTTTTCAAACAACACTGACCATGAGAATTGGAACTTAAAGTAATTCAGAATGTATTTCTGAAATTGTATTTGCTACTTAACATTTTGAAATAAAATGAGTGTAGTGAAAGAAAAGCAAGCAGTTGTGTTTTCTACCACATCACAGGTATACGGTGAAATTGGGTGCTTGATGAAAAGAAAATTGTAGTATTTTCCATATAACTCACTCTCAAGTGGCATAAATATTTCCATAACATACTGTCATTGTTGAAGGGTATATATGGGTTGAGTGACAAAGAGACTAATTCCCAGTGAAAAAGTCCATCCAAAGTTCTTTATCTGGAAAGATGCTCATTTGTCTCAAGCTGCAGATTGTTTAAGGTTTGAAAGGAATGCTGAGGGAGCTTACTTCGCTACTTGTTTTCTTTCCCATCCTTGCCTAGCGGTGATTGTGAGAGGGGATAGTGTGCTTGATGGCTAATAAGGAATATCAGATTCAGCAAACTTGGCCTAAACTGTAACTAATTTCTTATTTTAGGAAGATGAAACTGAAACTTACCAGGTCTCAGGACTTTGGCTTTAATTTTAGAACTTCAGTATCATGTGTGTCCTATATGGACCTGCATCTGTCTCTGGCTGGTTGGGGCTAAATGCGTTCCCCACTTTTAATTCTGGTTGTCAAGAAATATTTTTTAACAAGCAGTTTTAGACTGACAGTGTAAATATGCTTGTCGAGGGACACAGCTCAAGTACATAGGTAAAGAAGAAATCAGTCTAGAAAAAAACCTTTAAAATGTAACTTTAATGTTAGGTAGTTCAGGGATTTCTTAGTCCTCAAATGGAAACCGGAAGCTGGAAAACGTAGATATGTACTTAATTATTGGTGGTTGAAAATGTAGGTATGTACTTAATTATTGGTGGTTGAAACACTACCTGAGCTAGAATAGTTTGGTGTCTGTAGCAGTCCTGGCTGTTTTTTTGGGTGTTTTTTTTTGGGTGGTGGTGTTTTTTGTTTTTTGGGGTTTTTTTTTTGTGGTATTTTTTTCCAACTGAGACCTTCTTGCAGTTTAACATATGGAAGCATCTGCTTGCTCATCATTCCGTTTTCTTTCAGTTTGTGCATTTTCCTACAATAAAAGCCTTTTCCTTAAGAACATCCAATAAGGGCTTCTTCATGTCAATGTAATTTAACTATCTCAAATCCCATCAGAGGTTTGTTTCTTGTCTCCTTCCCCCTTCATTTATGACTTGCTTTTCTTCATGCTAAGAATAAAATTAAGATACAGAACTACAAAAATGGTGTGTTACTGCAGGATAAGAGTTAACACTTCTTTGAGCTTAAGTTAATTGCAGACCCCATACTGGCAAGTTTAACATTGCACCTACATGCAGTTTACAGGGAAATTATATTATGAAAAAACCTAAAAATTAAGTTACATTTTAAATTGAAGTATAAAATAATTATCTTTGTATTTGAGGATCTCACTGGGTAAATGTTTTCAGATAAACACATTTTGAAATGATAAATACAAAGGGCTGCAGATAAATTTAAATTTTATTCTTTCTCATATTAATGGAATTGCTTTGAAGTTAGTAGGATTTCTAATAAAAATTTCATCTGTTTTTTGATATTTTTCTTTTGTAATGTAGAAAAGCATTCTATGGAGTAAACGAAATTGCTGTGAAAGTGCCTTCCATTTTTAAGCTTCTGATTAAGGAGGTAAGATGTTTAACAAAATTAAAAAAAGAAAGTGTATCTTTAATTATTACTTTAAATACAGTGACTTTTGAACTGGTCTTCAAATAATAATGTAAACCAGAAGCTTTCCTCCAGAGCCCAGCACTGTACAAAAAAGTGATACTGACCTTTACCTTAGAGCTCTCCAAACTTAAGAGGCCTTAGCTGTAAGCTCTTCAGAGTTCACAACTTGGTGCCTTAGCAAGGATGTTAGGAAAATACGTCAGAATTCTTTGAAAGGGTATGCATCTTACTTGGTTTTTATTGTTAATTTCAATCATAAAGTGACTAATAAGTATGTTCTCCATGATCAACCGAGGGATTATGCATGACAACATACGCAGCAAATCAAACATGTTCTTGCATAAACTTTTGTTGGACTGTTCAATTTAATTTCTTCTTTCCGTGTATAAGGTGGATTTGCATAATTGACTTGTTATCCATATGGTATAATAATGCATAATAGAAACTTTTGAACACAGAAACTCTCCAGCCTGAAGTAAGAGAGTTAGAACTTGAGGTGTCAGTGCACTTATTAGTAAGAATTATATAATAAGATCCAACTTAATTTAAGAATCGCAACTTAAGATGTATCAGATGTACCTACTAATTTGCTTTGAGGTGTATAAAAGTACATATTTGCATATTCTAGTAAGAACTGTGCTTTTGAGGGGTTGAGGAGGTAGTGAAAAAGAGGGATAGTTTGGCAAAGCAGGCAAACCTCTCAGTTCTTCACACGTGATTTTTTTGTCTCCTCTATGGAGGAGGAGAATGATTTTGACTCTGTTCTGATGGGGAAAGCATGTGACCCTGTGATGTAACTGTAATATTCTGTCATTCTTTTAGGTTCTCAACCCTTTTTACATTTTTCAGTTGTTCAGTGTGATATTGTGGATTACTGATGAATATCACTACTATGCATTAGCAATTGTGATCATGTCTGTAATATCCATTGTTAGTTCACTCTACACTGTTAGAAAGGTAAGTTCAAAGAAAACAGATGTATCTTTTCCGCTTTTTACTGGTTGGTTTATTTTGATATGAAATTGCCTGCAAATCTTGAAGAATTTTTTAGAGGTGTACAGGTAGAATATTGTTGCAGGGTTTCCCTTTTTGAGCTGAAACAGTTCGGACTTGCATTTTTCCTGAAGACCTGTCTGCTCACTTTCCATGCTGTTGAATCAGTAGGTTGACCTCAGATAACAGAAATGCTACCTCACTTAAATAAAACGTAGACACAAGTTTATATACTAAGTCATATTGACAGTAGTGATTCCATCTTGCATTGTTTTCTTCTCTTTGAAAAAGTCTAACACAATTGAGCCCCAGCCAGATGAGTGGATTGTTAAGTTGGTGGTGCATTTGTTTCTGTAGACTTAGCTGTAGCTGGTGGTAATCAAAGTAGTAATTATCCTTAAATTACAATCTGAATTCAGACCAGAGACAAAAGAAAAAACCTTCTTACCTTAATCCGAGGTCATACAACTACTGCAGTTTTTACTTTAGTATGTTAATGACCAGATGTGTGTAACATTTCGCCTGGCAGTGTATGTTTGCTTCCAGAAGGCTGTTAAAAGTAGGAACCTGTACAGATTGATGCACTCAGACTATTTACCCATAAGTTGCCTAAAGTATGTTCAAGAGACTATTTTGAGTAATATTTTGTTGTAAAAGAATGTTGGTGAAGAATCTCATCACTTTGGTTGGTAGAAATAGACTGTGCATATAGAAGAAGACAAGCTGTGCTTTTAAATAATAAACTGTTTTCTCCCGTTTGCAGCAATATGTTATGTTACATGACATGGTAGCAGCTCACAGCATTGTAAGGGTTTCTGTCTGCAGAGGAAACCAAGGTAAATTTCTCAGGCTATTTGGAAAGCTGAGTTTAAATTGTCCATTAACAGTGACTGTAAAGTTGGTGTGCATCTGTTCTTTCTTTGATCAGCTTGTAATGCTTGATTTCTTAGCAGAATTTTTTGGGAAAAGGAGAAGTTGCCAACAGGAATTCAGATAGGATAATAATATGTTCAGGCCTATCCTTATAGATGGTATTCTTAGCAAGTATCAGGTTTGTTCTAGATAAGGTGTTTGTCCTATTCTTGTTTCTCATTATCTACCACATATACTACATATCTATCATATGTAACTGTCACTGTCGTTTCTTTCTCAGCTTAAAGATGTGCATGCGTTGGGTTTCCATTACAATTTGTTACCCAGCAGGGACTGCAGATTGATTTCTGGACTTTTGCTTATTCGGATACCACAGCAGTTGAAGATGGTTAGGTTGTAGTGTGATATTGTTTTGTAAGACATGCATTTGTATTTGACTTGTATCTTTATACAGACATTATACTATAGCTGATGGTTAATAACCTTTTGTACAACCTTGTTTCCTTTCATTTATTATGATGAACTCTATCCAGGTGATCTACAATTTAACATGCAGTGGAATTTTCTGTTTTAAAATACCTTTCATAATGCCATCAGTAGAACAGAGTATAATCTCAGTTGTCCTCACGTGGATCTTGGCTGTGAGGATCTTTATGGGGTTTTGTAGGTGGTGGCTGTTTTCAGGTAAACTTGTCTGTGTTTTAACACTCAGAAATAGAAGAAATCCTTTCCACCGACCTTGTGCCTGGAGATACCATGTTGATTCCATCTAATGGAACAATTATGCCCTGTGATGCAGTACTTCTCAGTGGTACTTGCATTGTAAATGAAAGTATGTTAACAGGTAAAGTAATTTACACAGTTTTGTTTGGCTAAATGTATTAGTTTATACCTGTGTGCATGCTTAACTTGCAATATGTTCTAGCAGAAGTGGATGTTTATTTTGTGTGAAGTGCGTATGTTCTCGAATTTACATATGCTCCTAAGTACTTATGTACTTGTGTTCTGCTTATCTGCAACAGCTACCTGGTATTGCTTGGCAACTCCAAAAATGAATGATGGTTTCTTGTTGAAAAGCTTTCTGCTTGATAGCTTGTCTCCCTGCTTCTTGATTTGTTGTCCTCAGTGCAGGTTGAGTTCTGCAGTATGTTCCTTCATGCTTCTTTTGCCCAAACGTTTTAGCTACTTCCATGAATACAGGTAGTGAGTGTTCTGCTGTATTTAAAACCAGGAATTATTATCTCAAGCTGTGCCTGCATGTTTGTGTGTTTTATCATGTTAAATTCTTTGAAGATACTTAAACTGCTTGCTGCTGCTGCTAGCAACAGATAAATTGATTGTATCCAAAGCTTGACAGTACTCAGTTACCAAAGGAGCTAAAGCTGAAGAAATTTGTTCTCTAGTTTCTCTTAGTAAAGATGGGGTGATGCCTTGCAGCAGCAGAAGGATGTTTATCCTGTTTTCTTTCAGTAAGCTATATTTTACACCAGTGTGATTTGAAGTAAGAGGTACAAAACCTCTATTGGTGAATAACAAAGAGAGTTAAATAGGATTTGGATAAGGAATCTGGTGAGCTGAGACTATAATAGGTGCGAGACTACCTAGTAACATGCTGAAAGGAAAGTACTTTCTCCATAAGTCTGCTTTTGTGCTGATGAATTGAGATTTATGTTGTTCTACTGGAAGCTGTGAAAGAAGATGTATATTATTTGATCTTGCTTAGACACTCTTTCTCCATTTAAGGTGAAAGTGTTCCTGTCACAAAGATTAATCTACCAAATCCTTCGGAATATCCAAAAGCAATGGGAGATGAAATATACAGTCCAGAAGTGCATAAACGGCATACTTTATTCTGTGGAACCAATGTAATTCAAACCCGTTTTTATACTGGAGAATTGGTCAAAGCTGTAGTAGTGAGAACAGGTATAGATTGTTGAGTTTTTCACTTGTTAACTTATACTTTGGAGTATTGTGTTGAACATTGCTAAGCTTGGATAAATGAGTATACCCCATATAATTTGATAAATGTCTGCAACAATAATGGAACTAGATAATGGCCTGGAGAGTATCAACTATCAAGCAAGAGAGTGAATCAGTATTTAGCATCAGTTTAAAACTTACTTGAATGTGTTTTGAAGTCCTTTAGGTGTCTTCTATGCAATGTGTTGGTTGAACTACATGAGCCTCTTTGAAAAGGTTTGCCATGCGATTAGATTGGGTGGATATTGAGGAATGGCTTATTTTACTGGAATCATTTGCAATGTCAGATGGTTTTCTTTTTCCATAGTTTCGTAAAAGCGCATAACATTTGCTTAGAAACTGCATTTGATCTAGCCCTTTCTGCAGAGGTGCCTCTTCATACTAATGTGTTAAAAAGTTTGGGTTTAGATAATACAGATATTCTATTGCAGAAAATTGCTGAGTCTGGTATAGTTGCAGGATTCTGCTTTACAAAGATGATCTTAAGGAAACCACCACAAAATAGAGGAATGTAAGCTACAATCAAGCTACAGTAAAACTCGATAGAATAAATTTGACTACATTGACTAGAATACTACTTAAAGCAAGTTTTCTAATAACTTTGTCCTAATTAGCCTCTTCTTTCTCTGATGTCTTTGCCTTCTTTTAGTCTCTTTCAGCATTAAATATTATGATTTTTTTAATTTAATCTATTATCTTTCTAGCAGCTTTTATTAGTCAATTTTTTTTTTTCCTCAGAGAAAAGTATTTCCTTTCCCTTGAACTCATCTCCCTATACATATATATATATATGTGTGTATATATATATATAGGTCATCCAAAACAGCAACAGAAACGAACTGCAGAAGACTTTTTTTTTCTATGCTGCAGAAAGACTCAACACGTGGAGTCTTTACTGCCCTGATGTCTAGAGTTATCTTTTTAATCTGTTCTTTGCCCATGACAGGTCAGAGTTAGCACCTGTGTTGTAAGCAGGATGAATTTGGCTCTGTGGACCATGTTCAGATTTTATGTATGGACAAATACGCTTTTCCTGCTATGACTACACAGAGAGAAGGGAGCAAAGGGTATAAAATCTCTCTGTTCTCCTGTCTGGTTTACAGGAACAACTTTTAGGCAAGTAGGCCATTTCCTGCTCCACAGAGCTGGACAGATTCCACAGCACTTGTAGTGTCTCACTCCCGAGGTGTTTGATAGTAAGAACTAAAGTAACTCTTACCTAGTGATATACAAGTAAAAATCCCTTTATCTGAGGGAGAAGGATGCAAAAAATTGAAGATAGTAGGTAATATAGTCCTCAAAAGAATTCTAGGAGAGCTGAACTACATATGGTTGTATGCAAAGATGTCTTGTCTTGATCTTGTCGTAAATCGAGATATAAGATTGATCTATTGGAACTGTGCTTACAGCATTCTTCAGAGTTAAGCCTTTAACACAAAATGTTTGGTGTTTGAGCTGAAATACATATAATATACTGATGAACTAAATGTATAATTTTTTTTTTTTCTCCTGAAACTCAGTTCATGGATATGTTAGTGCATATGCCATTGTGAACTTACAGAAACTCGTTACTTAAGTACTTAAGTTCAAACTCTATGAATAACTTCATTTTCTTTTTGCAAGCACTGGCTTAATTGGACAACTAATAAATATACCCACTAGCTTTGCACTGTAAGGGACAAAATGCAGTACAACAAACTCTTCCAGGCCAAACCATTTGAGGGTTTACTGCTGCTGTGGAAGAGGGGTTTGTTGGCATCAGTTGCATGTCCTTGCCATTGGAGAGAAGCACTTAGTATGGTGTGCATGTATTTTTGAAGAACCTTAGCTACAGTAATGCTTAAGGATTTCACTGAGGTTTTTAATATATTTGAATTGCTTTGCTCTTTTTTATACATTCAATAACTCTTTCTTATTTCTAGGCTTTAGTACTGCTAAAGGACAGCTTGTTCGTTCCATACTATATCCAAAGCCAACTGATTTTAAACTCTACAGAGATGCCTATTTGTTTCTTCTGTCTTTGGTTGTGGTGGCAGGCATTGGGTTTCTTTACACAGTTGTCAACAGCATCTTAAATGAGGTATGTTTTCATTTATAGTCAAGAATGACCTTATTTTAGAAAGGGCTGATGATTACAAACATTTCAGATAATGAGAAACAATGAAATTTTAAGTCAAAAATTCTTTGCCTTATTTTATACCTGTGGAATGAGAAAGACAAGCTTACTGAGAACAAAATTCAGCATAGAAACAGGACTTAAATATATTGCAGTGAAATTTGGGTTTACCTCTCTTTCTACTGACCCAATTATTACGCTTTTATTATATGTAGGATTACTATCCGACTGACAATTCACTTAGAAGAAATAAGATAGAGCATATCTAAAGCATGCTGCAGGCAAAAAAATCCTTACCAAGAAATTGATAACTGGTAACAGTAACTTTTGTCTCCATAATTTCTGCATTACTCAGTTTCTGTTTTAAAGTAATGTGTTTGCTGGGGCAAAAGTAAAAATATTAAGTTATGAGTGAGTTGTGGATAATTTAGGACTGGATTATCATGGTTGCTTATGGTGGGTAAAGATTGTGCTAGGTTTCTGGGCAATCCAGAATATGCTGTACTGGGGAAAGCAATATGTGGATTTTGCTTTTGGTAGCAGTGATATAATGCTTCAGTGAGATAGTAAATCTTTGAATAGTGAGTTCTTGTTCATCCGCTCTGACCTTTATTGCAGGTTCCAACTCATACCATCATCATCGAGTCTCTTGACATTATCACTATCACAGTGCCTCCAGCGCTCCCTGCTGCCATGACTGCTGGCATTGTTTATGCACAAAGAAGGCTGAAAAAAATTGGCATCTTCTGCATCAGCCCACAAAGGATAAATATTTGTGGCCAGCTGAATCTCGTGTGTTTTGATAAGGTTAGGTGAATTTTGAAACTTTGTGTTGCCGCCTGGAGGGGCATTATATAAAAAGAAAAAGGAAAACTCATTACTTTCATATAAATCAGATAATTTTTTGTCCTTTTAGCTTCCAGGTATTCAGTGTTATCACCTGTTTACTCACTTAATTTAGTTTGCTCTAAAAACCTGTTATAATACAGAGCTGGTTTCTTATCTCAAGTCTCCCAGCTTACTACTGGCAACCCAGAAATGTGATAGTTGAGGCTTGTTAAGAGTTTTATTTAGTACACATCTTCTGGAAAACGGAAGTGTGAGTTCAGACTTGTTTCTTATTTTTATTTATTTCAGTGAAAAGCCAAATCAGCATATTCTGTTGTTACTCCTTAACAGAAACACAAGTGGAAGACAGTAATGCCACTAGCCAGAATCCTTTTCTTGTTGCTATGTCTTAGATAACATTTATTTTCCTCTTCAGATTTTTAGCTAAAGTCTTAAGTACCCAGACTCAATTTGTTACTTCCCTTGTAAAGATTTTCCAGTTTCCATTTTAGCTGTGTAAGAAGGTAATACTAGTGGGCTTAGTGCCATTTTCTGTTGTCCCCAAGTCCTGAATGTAGAGATTTTGAGCTATTATCTTTGGAATTTAAGGATCTATTTCTTTCTTCATGTCTCCAAGGAGGGGCATGGTTCCTTTGAATGTTTTGTGTTGTTTTTTTTTTAGTTATTTAACAGAGCTGGAACTTAAGTTACTATCCAAAAGCAAGGGAGATGCTGGATTTCCTGTCCCGAAGTCCTGCTTTTTTTCTGTTTTTTTTTTTTGTTTGTTTGTTTTTTTGTTTGTTTTTTTTTAGTGAAAGTAAAATAAAATACATTGCGGAGGGGTAATTTGGTTAATTAGTCACTAATTTTTGCTTTAGCTGAGGAAAATTTGTTTCTGAAGGCTTTTTCTTCTTGCTATGTCCTTTGATTTATTTTGCAGACTGGCACACTTACTGAAGATGGCTTGGATCTTTGGGGAATTCAACGGGTAGAAAACGCTCGGTAAGGATAAGCTCACAGCTGATAGCATATGTGATACCTAGTTGTGCTTTAGCAGCTGCAGCAAAATAGAATAGAAAATTCCAAGTTATCTCATACGTGTTTGCATTTCTGTAATGAGTGGTAAGAATGCAACTGGATATACAGTTTATGTGCAGTGAAAGTTATAAGCCTCTTGTGAGGCTGAAGTGAAATTGAATTTGTTAAAGTCTGAGACCTCATTAGGCTCATACTGCAGAAATGATGCAGTTAAAGTATAGCGTGTTTTCTTAATCCTGTCCTCCCAGGTGATGGCTTTTTGGGCTGCTAAAATGAATTAGCTTAACTAATTTAGTTAAGTACAAAGAGATAAGATGCCTCTGTATGAGGAGGCAAACTACTCAGTGAATTAGCACAGTCTTTTAAGGAGACAGAAGTAGTGACAGTTTTGGAAGATTCTAGCCCAGAATCTTAAATCTATTTTCTGTGATGTGTGAAAATACAAGTGAAGAGACTCGTGCAGTCACTTTTATTCTGTTAATAGAAACAAACCTTTTGAATTGGCTCATAATAAATAATTATAGCGCTAAGTGTATTATTGCTTCATTGTTTTAGTTTCCTTTTGCCGGAAGAGAGGGCTTGCAGTGAGAACTTGCTGAAGTCTGAGTTTGTTGCTTGCATGGCAACTTGTCATTCCCTTACAAAAATTGAAGGGGTGCTTTCTGGGGATCCTCTTGATTTGAAGATGTTTGAAGCAATAGGATGGGTAAGTGTCCGCTTGTTTTAAGAGACTCAGCGTTTTCAAGATTAGTAATCTGAAATTTCCCATCCTGCTACAAACAAGATAAACCATTATATGCTGTTTTAAGCTGTAACTGTAAAATGGTGGGCTTTTGACAATGCTTGTGTGTCAAAGGAAGTCTTAATATGAAAATGTTCCTAGAATGTGTTTTTTATTCATAGAACTGAAAGAATCTGAAAAGCTAATTTACTGCTTTCTAATGTTGTTTGTGGCAAAGTATCAATGAATATGATAAACATATAAAATAGCTAAGTGAATTTTTATGTTAACTACTAAATTAAGACACTTAATTCTCACAGGAAATCTTGGTTAGAAAGGTCATAGCACCCTGGGCATACTTCCAAGCCTGTTGGGTTTTTTAGGCGTTGTTTTTTTGTTAGTTTGGTTTGTGGTGTTTTTTTGGTGTGTTTGTGTTCGGTTTTTTTTTGGTTTGTTTGTTGTTTTTTGTTTTGTTTTTTCCTGAAAATTACATTATGAGAAAATCAAAGTTAATAAATATATAAAGTAGTTGATTATTTTAATACAGATTTTGGAAGAAGCAACTGAAGAGGAAACAGCCCTTCATAATCGAATCATGCCGACAGTGGTTCGACCTTCAAAGCAACTTTTCCCAGAATCCAAGCAAGCAACAGATCAAGAAATGGTAAGAAAAATCAAAGCAATTACTTAAGCTGAAGTTATCCTTCATGTTAAACAAATACCATATGCTGTGGTTCTGGCTGATATAATTCAAACTGGTTCAAAACTGTATGGTTTTTGATGGCAAAGATTGGGTAAACATGCCTAAATTGTTCCTTAAGGTAGTGGTTCAGTATATGCCACTTTCCGTGTGAGCAGACTGTCAGCATCATTACCCTTGTGAACTGGCTGTAAAGTGCTGTAATGCTTTTTGAGCTTACACCTTTTAATACTAGTATCATTACACATTTTAATATTAGTATCACTGCCAGATCCTTTTTGTGCTTAGGTGTGCTTGCTTTGCAGTTATAGTTAAAACAATCATTTGTTAATGTCACTGCATGATGCAGAATACTTGCCACCGTTGTGTATATACACAGCAGTAATTACTGTGCAGTAGTTGTCATGAACATTCTTGAAACTTATTACATGATTTTTTGGGGGGCATACTTCATCATCATGGCCTTATTCTAAAATCCATAGTATTTTAATCATTTACGTAGGCTAAATGGACACAGGTTCAAGGCCAGGTTGGACAGAGCCTTGGTTGGCATGGTTTAGTGGGAGGTGTCTCTGCCCATGGCAGGAGGGTTGGAACTAGATGATCTTAAGGTCCTTTCCAGCCCTGACTATTCTATGATTTTCTATTAGGTTAGACTGTCTTGCAAATTCTAATCAAGGAATCAAGCTGTAATGTTCTGCTGTGTTTCACTTAAAGGATACTAAACAGATTTAATAGATTCATATTCCGCTGTAACAAATCCATTGCAACTACAACGTGGCTTTATACTGAGAATGCTGCGTAGGTTCATTTACTTATTTTTTGTTGAAGTAGTTTGTAGCTGAATAAATACTTAATATTTACAGTAAATGTGGTTTGTTTTTGTTCTTTTTTAGGAATTGTTTGAGCTTTCGGTAAGTATGCTTTTCAATTAAGCATGCACCTCTTTTCTTAGAATATATGTGGATGTGACCCTTTTCTTCCTTCCTGTATGACACAGACCAGTTATGAAATTGGAATTGTGCGCCAGTTTCCATTTTCTTCAGTTTTGCAACGTATGTGTGTAATAGCGAGAGTTCTTGGGGAGAAGAGAATGGATGCTTACATGAAAGGTGCCCCTGAAGTGATTGCGAGCTTGTGTAAGCAGGAAACAGGTAAAAGAACAAACAGTGTTTTCATTTCTTGTGTAGCTCAGCTGCAATATGGATAATTTTAATAACTCTAAACTTGACCTTTTTAAAGTTCCTGTTGACTTTGAGTGTGTCCTCGAAGAATACACTAAACAGGGCTTCCGAGTTATTGCTCTTGCTCACAGAAAATTGGAGTCTAAGCTTACATGGCACAAAGTCCAGACTATTAATAGGTAAGAGTGACTTCACTTTCATAATAAGCAGTTAAAGTCTTTAAACGCTGCATGCTTTGGATTAATTTGTAATGTTGTTTTCTGTTTTAATCAATTACTACTGTTCTTTCTTGGTAAGTATAGTTCTGTGCATTTTTTATTTGTACCCTGTACAATACATAAAGTTTTAAGATAAGGAAGTTTTTCTGCAATAATGTGGAACATCTTTAAGCTTGAAATGAACTTTAATATTTTTATAGTGTTTGATTTATATTAATGTGGCAGAAAACCTCATCTTATTTCTTTGTTACTTGGTAATACTTACATCAGCTATGTCTATTAACGAGAATGAAATGACATGTAGTGGAAACTCTCCTCTGTGTGTTTGTGGTTTTTTCATCTGCTATGAGCAACAATGTCCTTTTTCTCACTGCAGAGCTTGTCAGGAAGGTTTAGAAGGTAGAAAGGTTTCTTCCTTCAAAGCGTAGTATTTCCTCTTAATTATTTTTCAGCTGGTCCTAGTTCTGTGGATAATGCTCTTTTCCGTAGTGTTCAGAAAGTGTAGCATTGCCATGAGAACGCCAGCTTTGTGTTCTTTTGTATCAGGTCTGTGTGCAAGATGACTGCAAAGCAGTACAAAGCAGACAAATGGATTTTCCAATGTCAGTTGTGAAAATCTATCGTACCAGTAAAATATTTAAGATCTGTAAATACTGAGTTTCATCTAAACCAATGTTAATTAGTTGCTTCGTTTAGTTAGCTAATGTCTATTAATCTTACTAGCCTTGGTAATGTTATTTGGTGGCTTGTATGTTAAGGGTCAGCTAATTTGGAAATTAGAGATGTGATTCTAAACAAATCTTAAAATTTGGCTGTGAATGCAGTTAGCCTTGGAGCATTTTTTTTTGTAGGGATATCTTTTGAGAATGTAATCTCTTTCAGAAAGATTTCTTGTGGAAGAAACTAAAAATGGTACTTGAGGAAAACATTTTCTCACACTGTTTTTTAACTAAAACAAGGGAAGTAAGTAAGATTGTGAAAGGTGATAGCTCGCAGGTGACCTTTTTGTAAAGCAAATTCTTCACTTTTCATGATCCAAAATATACATTTCCCTTTGATAAACAGAAAATCAGGCTCTTTAAGCTACATGTAATAATTTTAATTCTTGTAATGTTCTATTCCTTGCCTTCTTTTCTACAGAGATGCTATTGAAAGCAACATGGATTTTATGGGGTTAATTATAATGCAAAACAAGTTAAAGCAAGAAACCCCTGCTGTACTTGAAGATTTGCATAAAGCCAACATTCGCACTGTCATGGTTACAGGTTAGCACATAAACATTCATACTGAAAAATCCTTCTAGTTTTGGGCTTATTTTAATTGTAGGGTATGAAGACTGATTGTAGTGTCACTAGGCTGGGATTGTGCTGTATTTTTAGCAAGAGCAAAGTGTAGAAACTACTGCAAGAATAATCGGACGCTAGTCTGCTGTTTCTTTTTGAGTGAAAGCTGCTTTGGGAAGTCAGAGATTGGAAACCAGTGTAAGGATGAGTCCTTTCCCTAACTGCATGCACAAGTTACTTATACTGAATTGAAGGATGAAAAACCTTAAAGGTCTTCCAAATCAGACCAGATGAAAGTCCTGGTCTAATCTTACAACTGACCCTACTTTGAGCAAGGGGTTGGACTAGATGACCTCCTGAGGGTCCCTACCATTTCAAATTGTATTATCAGTCACTTTGTTGTGGTGTTTTGGTTTTTGTTTTGTTTTGTTTTTAAAGAATGACTTATGTCCCCATTAAGCAGGCTAGGTATCTGTACTCAGTGTTTCCATGCAATAGGTGTGTTTGCTTTTTAGATCACAGGTATCACAACTTTGGAATAACGTTGTGATAGGTTGGCAGTGCAATTCAGTGTCTGCATGTTCAGTGACTGTGTTTAAAAAAGTGCTATTTTAAATGGCCACAGGTTTTATGATGGATTTTCAATATATCCTAAGGTTTGGCCAATAAGAAATCTTTATGGCTGGAAGAAGCATTTTAGTTTTTAGTGATGTTAATGCAGAAGAAGGGTTTAACAGGCTAGGTTTTGAATTTTGTCTGAAGGCTTGGTTTGCCCTGAGGTTGTCACTGATATGTTAGGCAGTCCTTTTCCTCGTTTAAAACTGGCTTTGTTAGCTTTTCTCTTATTGTGGAATATCGGTGAAACTGACTGAAACTTTTTTAAATGCAATTGTTTAACAGGGGATAACATGCTAACTGCTATCTCTGTGGCCAGAGACTGTGGAATGATTCTACCTCAGGATAAGGTCATTATTGCTGAAGCACTACCTCCAAAGGATGGGCAGGCTGCCAGGATCAACTGGCATTATGCAGATACCCTCGCAAAATGCACTAGTTCATCACCAGCCATAAACTCAGAGGTAACATGAGCATTATGCCCTTACAGTGTGAGCAGTTAGTTTCACTGTGGAGTTTCTTTTTTATCTTGTTCCATCAAATAGCAAATCTCCTGTTAAGTGTCAAATAAAAATTGATGAATTAGTTAACTTTCAGGTTTTAAAATACCACAGAGTGACAAAACAGCTTGAGGGAGCTAGTTTTTCAATGGTGATATGACATTTGATATTTTAGTTCTGCAAGGGGCAGGATTTTTTCCACATTTCAATCTGTTGAGACTGCTCTGGCTGTTTGTAGTTGAAATATTAAATGTGTTTTCTTGTCACTAAATCAGTGTTTTCATTATATGAGGCTTCCTTTCGAGTAACATTCTTAGAAACCTCGCCTCTAGTGTGGGATCTTAAGGAATACTCCTCTGAGTATTAGCTTGAAATTACAAGGTATCTGTGTAAATACACTAGAATACATTACGAGAGTATTGAACTACTTTTGCTAGGATATTCCAGTTAAATTGGTCCATGAAAGCCTTGAGGATCTCCAGATGACCAAGTACCATTTTGCAATGAATGGGAAGTCATTTGCAGTGATTTTAGAGCATTTTCAGGACCTGGTACCCAAGGTGAGCATTTCACTTGAGTATGAGCACTCCTGATGGTGATCAGACTTTGCCCTGTGAGCATTAAGAAATCTTCTGTTTTCCAGCTTGTGTTACATGGCACTGTGTTTGCTCGCATGGCACCGGATCAGAAAACTCAGTTGGTGGAAGCTTTACAAAATGTAGAGTAAGTATTTGCTCAAGCACAGCAAGTGGGAGGGTTGTCAGACTGTTTGGTGTGATAGGAGGAAAAAACTATGTATGCTGCTAACTGTTCTTTCAAATGAAAAAAGC